>WBNM01012182.1:0-75818 GCA_013399055.1 Ramphastos sulfuratus
ATATATATATATATATATTGATTTGAGTCACATGTTTGGAAACTGGTACCTCTCAGCACCCTTCTCCATTTAGGCTACTTTTTTTCAGGTTCTTTTATACTTTGTAATACATTACAGGATTTGGCCCTTAATAGTATTTTAAGCTGTCAACTGATGCCCAGGAGTACTAACAGAAGGACTTCCACTGACTTCAGTGACCTTTGAGATGGTATAGGTATACCTATATGTACGACCACTCTTAGAGGTCTTTTCCAACCTTAATGATTCTATTATTCTAAGAAACCCTTCTTTCGTAAGGCACTGGAACAGGTTACCCAGACAATTTGTGGAGGGTCCAAGCCTGGAAGTTTTCAAAGGCAGGTTGGATGAGGTCTTGAGCAACCTGGTCCAGTAGGAAGTGTCCCTGCCCATGGCAGGGGGGTTGGAACTAGGCGATCTTTAAGGGCTCTTCCAACCCAAACCATTCTGTGATTCTATAAATATACTGAGAAACTTAGCCTTTAAAAATCTTGCACACTGCTAGAAATATTTTTTTGTGCTTGACCATTTTCCAAAGAGAAGTTCTAAAGTTTCACTAGATATTTTGTTCAGGAAAAATAAAACAGAATCAACATTCTGAGGCATTCATGGTGGCATGCACTTGAATTCATTCTGGTTCACGTGCGAGCACCATTTTTTATTATTGACCATTCCTCTTTTCCATTAGCAAATTCACACCACCATTCAGAAAGACACCAAATAATTAGATAACTGTGAGTGCTCTCCCTCATGACTGATGAATCCCCTTACATGTTACTTTTCAGACACTGAACAACTCGCTCAACTTGGTATATTTATATCAGCTTTGGTGATGTGATCAAATTGCTAACAGCTTGTGCTAAACAGACTTCCATTTCAGCCTCAGTTCAACTTGAAGTCTGCTGGTGTAGAGTATTCTGCTCCAAACCTGCAAAAAAACTTCAGGTGAACTTTAAATATCAAACCTTTGGTGAAAAGTGTTGGTGTTCTCTCATTTATATTTACCTTCTTCACTACACATGTTTTGTTATCCTTTTCCTGACATGTCACTAAGTTCTACATAGAAAGTTCAATCTGCCCTGCAAGGCAGCTCTCTCTAATTTTTCTGTCAGTCACTTTGTTCCACCTATTTCATCCTCTGTGATACACAAGTTAGCTCATACCTCTAGAGCAGAATTTTCCCTGTTAGTCATGTACTAGGTATCCAGCACAGCTGGAGGGGATTTATAACCTTACAGTACTCCTTACAAACACTTGGGATACGATTCTAAAAGATATTCCCTTAAGGTTTTTCTTTTTTTTCCACACAGGACCAGATTTGCCACAAGGGCATCCTGAAATATTTATAAGTTATTCCAAAGAGATAAAAAAAAAAAAAAAAAGAAAAGAAAAGAAAAGAAAAGAGCAGTTCCCATGCATGTTTAAGTCTACTCAAAATTCTTAAGATTCTCCCAGAAAACTCTGTTCTACCAATGCAGGGTCATGGTCTTTGGCCTCTGCATTGCCCCAGGCTTACTTACCGTTATTATAAGACCTGTCATTCATCTCTTTAGATCTCTGACAGTAGGAAAAAAATAAATGTTTAGCTATTTTATCTGTTTAGACAATATCTTGGTGCAGAAACAAGCCCTCCCAAGCCTGTGTGTCAGCCACAGAACATCTGTGGGTTTGCGTTGATGATTTCTGTGACTCTCTTAATACACAAAGAAAAACTTCTCCCAAATTTTTTTTCAGCAGAGATGTTTTCAACATACTGCACAAATACAGCAAATGCAACATCTTAACTGTCCCTGGTCGAGAGGAAATCTGTGTGCAGCGTGCAACGAGATACTACTCCCATTGCACAAACAATTTTCCAGTATTCCAAATTTACCAGAGAATCAGAAGTTGCACCAGAACAAAGATACTTTATTTTTTTAACTATTATTAAGGCACTGACTGTTTCAGTCTTGTGTGTGGTGTTTAATATTAATTGCTGCGTCTTCTAAGCACTCCTGCAATATAAATCACTGACATACTGATACAGTACATGTAAAATACCAGTCAGAGCCAAGGCCAGACTCTCTTTCTCCAGACATCCATCAGCTAGTTTGGTCGCTGTCTGGATGCTTGGCACTTTCCCTACTGCAGATGAATGCACAGAGGACACTGATTCAGTCCTCCAACTTGAAGGTTATGCTGCCAGCCTTGAAAATACAGTATATGTGAGAGAGGCAGAATGAAGGAAAAGTAACATACAGGAGCCCTATATTTTTCAAAGTAAATTTAATCTAAGTCCACACATAATTCTTATCACTTGCATATATTCTTACAAGTATCAAGAACTATGCATATGAACCTGAGTAAACCTCTTAATTCAAAGCCATTTATTTCACTTGGACCTCTGGTTATGAGGCCATAAGCTCTAACAACATAAAGCTGATTTGTGAACCTAGGAGTTGTTCCTTGGACCAGTCAAAGCCAAAACACTGTTTCTAAAAGACAGAACAAAGGAGACAGAAAGTATGGAGAAACTATTTTTGCCCACTACTTAAATATCACCAAGACAACTCTGCCCATACCTTAAGATCAGAAGACAGGAAAATTATCAACACCAATTTTTTTCCCTTTTCTGAACCCACCTACTGCTCAAAGCAGTAGAGAGATTTTTTTCCAGAGTTGAAAGAATAAGTTTGTTTACTCTTTTACCTGGAAGTAACTTCACGCCCACTAGGACCAGCTAAACCAATCTCTAGGATTTACTCATAGACAATGATGGAAGATAGCATGTGGTGACTCCTTATCCCAAATACAGATACAGAACTTCCATCAGCTTCTTCCCACAGCTGCCTTAAAATGCTGCAAAACCACCCTCAGAGCAGCAAAAATGAGGCTTGGTAACCCCACAGCCAATTGACCAAACAAAACCATGTCTGTCATACACTTCCACACACTCACACACCTCTGTTTAGCATTTAGGTATTTCTGCAGCAGAAAGATGAATGAGAAGAGGTCTACAGTTTGGTTTTGTTATTGTTTGAAGGCTTGAGTGGATAAGGAGCCATCAGCTATGGGATTACAGGGTCCTAAGAAATAGTGGGAAAGAAGGAGGTTGTTACAGTTCTGGTAGGGAGAGCAGGTATCAGATGCAGTTTAAAACACACTAAAAAGGAATTTTAAATGGGTCACAAAACCAACACTTTTGCTTTTATGGACTGAAAAAAGGCAATGCAAATCTCCATCAGAAATCAAAATGCGAAGCAGAATTCAGGTAAAATTAAGAAACAGCAACAAATCTACGACAGAAAATTCACACATATCACATGCTTGGCAGAAAATAACAAGTGAAGCAAAACCTGAAAATTGAAGGTAAAGAAACTTTAAAATACAAGTAAAATGGTCTTGCAAACCACTCCTTTGTCACTTTCCCAGTGTTTGTAAATTACAGGAGTTAGACTGTGACACTTCAAGGCATACACAAGACTCAAATTTTCTTCTTAAACAAATCACCCACCTCCCCTCAGAGGATTTTAAAAGAGCATCGTTTTTGTTAAACTGATCTCTTGCTGTAACTCTTAAGACTGTGTGTAAACCAGCGCATGCATACCGATCCATAAACAGTGGGAAAGAGGGATCGCTTCCACCTCCTGTGAGCAAGCAGAGCCACATTAATGCAACAGAGAGGAGACGGACATGCCACTGCATCTCAGCTAGACTGTTATGCAATAGCCGAGGTGATGCAAGATGAGGCTTGAAAGTGGGAGCTGGGCTTCCTATTCCCCATCCTCAGAGATGCAGAGCATTGCAGAGGTATCTGGTGAGTCTCCAGGGATAAGGTTCAAGCCTTGTCACTACAAATCACCCTCTGCCAAGCAATTTGTGCAGCAGCTTAGAACAGCAGTTAAACAAAGGAGTCATGGGGCCATCCTCTGGACTGAGGGCAAGACAGTTGCTACTGGGGAGAGGAGGCTGGGAGATAAAAGCAAAGCAAACATGCCAAAGTTAATAAGGCAGAAAAAGCTCAACCTCCCTCCAGTCCTGGATATGTGGCAGGAAAGGACGGAGTGTAGGCTAGGAAGGGGTAAATTTGTGAGGGCATTGGCGCAAACCAGTCACGCTGACATCTGTCACCTTGTCTCCGCTCGCCCGAGCAGGTGGGGTTTCCAGCCGCTTGCGCTCAGACCCTCTGACTCCCTGCAGGAGCAACTTTCTACAGATTTATTAGAGCAACTGTAAATTGATTTACCCAGGGAAAGCTATATTTATAGCAGAAATGGAAAGTATTTGTCACAGGTCACATTGCTTTCTGCTATCATGATGTAATCACCATCAGTATTATGCAAGAAAATATTTTTGTCTTCGGGTCTTTGAAATGAAATGAGAGAGGCTGCTAAAAACCATGGAAAGAATTAAAACTGTGCTGTTTTGGAGAACGTTAGCCTGTTGCTCCTCAGATGTTCCCTAGTTCTTTTGGGTATTTTCCGAAGTGCAGAATACAGTTTGTGAGCATTTGGGACAGGTTTTTCAACGTTTGGTAGTTCAGAATGGAGTTGTGATTTCAAAAAGGAAAGGATATGTCTGAGGTGATTTTAGTGCAATAAACAAAAATACTCAAATTTCATGTGCTGTTCTGGAAGTGTTTCCTGTCACTTTCTGCTTTTCCCCCTCTAGAAGCCTGTGTACAGGGAAGTGTCTCCTTTCTGGCAAACAGACAGTTCTTCCAAAAAAATTCCTGAGTACTCCATATGATTCACCAGGAATACTTGAATGAAGCCAAGTGTCCATGTACTTAGAATAGCATTTTGCAAAGTATGTGAAGATTAAGACAACTTAACTGGACCTACTAACCACATTCATAAAGACAATGACCTACAGACCTTGTGGACCAACCCAAATGAATCCTTGAAAGAAAGACCCAGCACCCTGGGTAGGCTGGTGTAACCTGTACCATACCTGCAGTGCCAATCACTGTGCTGCCAGGTACCAAACCAGATTTAAAGCTCTCTCAGTCACATCTGATTGCAGCTCAGATATATCTGATAACAGCACAGGAAATAAACACCACAACATTCTATATACCATCTGTACGGTCGTAAGGAGACATCCAGCAGGTGGTAGAGAGACCTGCAGGAGCTGCCCAGCTCCAGATTTTCACCAGGCCAGCAGCAAGAGTACAATAGGCAGCACAGCAAAGAGACTGAGCAGAGGAGGGATGCATCAGAGGGAAGGGCTTAGTAGTGTTGATTCCTGTAGATACTCCATAAAGGTGCAGTCACTGCATATTGGTAGCTACTGCATCTCCATGCTTCCTCCCAAGGCAAGGTTACATCTGTAGTTGTAGGTGAGGGGCTTTCTGTGATCACTGGATATCTGCTTAGAAAAGGAAGAGCTCAGGGCCTGAGAATAAGAAGGCTGGGGGAGGGAGGGTTTCACCCCTTGATCTTTCCGGATTTACTTATGTGTTAAAAGCAGAGACCACTCTAAGCTTGGGGCTTAATAGAGTGGTTTTGTTTTCCAAAGAAGTTATGAATGAAGTGTGGGGATTCCTGGCCTAAGCAAGAGGTATATACCCTGTTAAGGGTATTTTTAACTGAATAGTGGACAGAGATGGATTGTGGTTGATAACAAAGGACTTGCAAAGTATTCTCCTACCTTTCATCTGAATATAAATAGCTGAAGCCAGGGGCACTGGAGTTAAGAGAGGGGAGGTTCCTCTGAAAATAGGAAGCAATGGGAAAGGTGCCCTTACTTCCTTGCCAGGAGGATTTAGCAAATTCAATTACTGCAGGTTTTTTCATCACAGCATAGTTAGGATCACCGGTTTTCTTCAGAACAAGGGAAACTTCTGGGTATGTTTCTAAAAGCTTCTAAGACCTGAGTCAAGGATACAATCTCTAAATGATTAATAAGAAATGTCAGGAATTTTGGCAGCCTCGTAGACCTTGATCCAATAAATTAGATGACTGCAATGAGCATTCCTCTTTTCCTTCGTTAATTTCAAAAATAGTGTAAAATAGCTTGAGAAATTGAAATATCAGAACAGAAATTCTAACCATGTTCCAAGATTTTACATGCAATCTTTCACTCTCTCATATTAACATTGAATTGTTCAAATCCCATTCTTATCTTGATCCTATCATTTCTACTCACATGGAAAAATTACAAGGCATATATATATGCTAAATATATCAGCTGGCTAAACCATGATGCTGAAACAGGAGACAAAACATCTCAAAGATGTAAAAAAAATAATTTCCATCACATTCTGTCTCAATGGACAAGTTCTTTTTCTGATATATAGATGTGAGCAGCTGGGTTTTAGGTAGACAATCCACTCAAGTTCTAGTATGTTGCAGTTCCATGGTACTGGAAACACTGTTATTTACAGGAGCCAAAATTAACAAAAAGATGTGGTTTTACACATTCTGCTTTTGCTTTCACATGCCATAAAATCCTGCACACCCTGGCAAAAAAATCCAATAAACAGCAAGGTCACTCGTTCAAATTATACATTAAAAATACAACAGATATTCAAATGCAGCAAACCCAAACTATGACAAACTTTTAGCCAAAATCACCTTTTTTTTCAAGGAGCAAGGGTCCACAAAGGAGATTAGATAGATACTTCTGAGCTCACTGTAGTTATAAAGTACTCAGTAGGTTTTTTGTGCATCCAATAATTTGCTTGATTAACAGTAACATCATTCAACATTGCTCCAGATTCCTTCTAAATTACAGAATCATAAAACGGTTTTGGTTGCAGAAGACCTCTAAGATGGTGAAGCCCAACCATTCACCAAACACTACCATGCTCGCTAAACCATGTCCCAAAATGCCATGTCTACATGTTTTTTTGAATACTCCCAGGGAAGGTGACGCCACCACTTCCCTGGGCAGCTTGTTCCAATCCCTGAACCACTCTTTCAGCAACAATTTTTTTCCTAACAGCCAACCTAAAAATATTGCTTGGCACTAAACTAGAAGTGCTATCCAGAAAACTTCTAGTGAACTCTATGGTTCCAGGGATAGATTTGGTATTACTCAAGGAACTATTAAGGTCAGGATAGCATCCTTCTCAACAAGCAGCTTTAGTTTCAATTATTTATCTTGGTATTGCTGTGGTGCAGAGATAAAACCTACAGTACTTGTCATTGGGATTCCACATATAATATTCACCCTTTGGAAAAGGTTACACTGATCCTGCAAGCACAGGACAGAAGATATTACAAGTGTGATGTTATTCCTTACGGTTGCTCACCCCCACCTTTGACTCTTCTTGTCTACAAGGCACAGGCATAGCCTTCCTGGTAGCAAGAGGGAGCTGCAAGAGGTTGTTCTATGACACATGAAAAAAAGATTCAGAAACTAAAGAAAAAATCTTTAAGCATATGTATAAAAGCCTAAAAGCCAGTCTCTGAGACACCCGAGCAGACAAGGAATGTTGACTTCAGCTGATGCTGTGAGTGAGATACAAACACTTCAACCCCACAGCACTAGGACTTCTCTGCAGGTAAGCTCCTTTAGAAGAGCCTTGCAAAGCAAAATCTGGTTTCCATCCCCTATGACTGAAGCTGTTGATTTTAACAGGACTAACACATCAGGCCCCAGCCTGTGAAGTGTTGTTTGCAAAGATTTCACTCAGTGTTGCACTTCAGGAGAGCCTTATGGGATGAAAAGCAAAAAAGAAAAATTCCCTCATTGAACAAACAAACATGCCTGATTCTTTTTTCTGCACTGAAACAAAGTTTTTATCCTAATTTAATTAACGTGCTACCTTGGGGCAATGGAGCAGTTCAGAAAAAGGTAGAAGGAAATTAAAAGGGCAACAGAGCAATCTTACTGAATATTTCTCTAAAGGGAAAACATTAAGGGACTCTGACAAAAGTTTATCCTTTAAGGAGAGATAGAAGAATTCATTCAAGCTGGCCAAATATTTTTTTTTTTATTTCATATGATAACTGAAAAATAGTGCAAAATCTGAAGACAGTCATTTTACCGTGTGGACAGTAGTTTCCCAGCAAAGTTAAAACAATGGGGGGGGGGGGTGTATATATCTGTATGTATGTTTTCACTTTTGTTATGTAGAAGCTCTTTCCAGGAAAGAGAGAGGAAGATCCATTTTCTATTTTCATCAGGATACACATAAGCTGTATTTTCTTTAATGGCTTAACCTCAGGGTTTTGCTTTGTATCTCACACCACAGCACTGATGAACCCACGTTGCTCATTTCCTGCTGTAGAAACCCCAGTGCTGATACTTCCCAGCACCCTTCTTTCTGGGCAGTCTCACGCTCAGACCAGGACTTTTAATCCCCAGGCGTGGAAGTGTCCTGACCCGAGGATTAGCTTGAGGCCATCATGAAAGATGAATTATAGAGGTGGATAGCTTCTCAGCAACCATCAGTAGCATCAATCTGTTTGTCTGTGTATTTATCCTCACTTGGGTTGACCAACAAAACACTAAGACAAAACAAAGGTGGATCTGCTGTTGTTACTCACCCAGCACCAATTGCTGTCGCTCTTGCATATTTGGCCTAACCAGCAGCGTGGGCTGTAACGAAAAGCAGATGTAAACGCTGCCACCTTTTGGTGATAGCCAAGTGGGTTATCACACATTCCTCAAACTCCCTGATGTTGCACCTGTCTCCCAAAGTGGCTCAGGCACAGAAAGAGACCCTTCCAGCTCCTGCAGAGCCCATGAAGCAGGCAGCAGCACTTTAAAAATGTAGCTGTTTTCATGGTACATTTCAAATCAGGCCACCTTGCTGTGTTGCTTCAGACTCCTTTCTGGTGAGCAAAGTAGGGGACTGC
Organism: Ramphastos sulfuratus; assembly: GCA_013399055.1. Lineage (NCBI taxonomy): Eukaryota > Metazoa > Chordata > Aves > Piciformes > Ramphastidae > Ramphastos > Ramphastos sulfuratus. The sequence goes on from WBNM01012182.1 coordinate 8,808, forward strand.
AGCACAAGCCCTCTCCAACAGCTCCTTTCAAGATCTTAGCATGAAGAAAACTCAAATTCTTTACTCCTTAGCCCTCTGCTTATTAGTAGTAACTTTTGAAACAATCTTGAGGTGTTTTTTTTTTTCCTGCAAGTTTGCCCAAGGTAACCTAAAAACCATTGGAACAGGTTGCTCAAGGAGGTAGTGGAGTCAGCATTCTTTGAGATGTATGAAAAATGCGTAGACATGGCACTATGGACATGGTTTAATGGCCACAGTGGTGTTAGGTTGGTATTTGGACTTGATAATCTTAGAGGTCTTTCCAACTGAAACAATTCTATGATTCCATGAAAAGAAAAGGGCAGAGACACTCCTTAAGTAGCAGAAAGATATGGGGAGGAACGTTTCCACCACATCCACGCTCATCCCAGGTACAGGGGTCAGGCAGAACAGCAGAGCTTGCAGAAGGCAGCTTTCAGCATGCAGTCTGACCAGGGAGAGGCTTGCATCAAGCCTCTGCTAGACTTCCAGCATGTCCCTCAGGGCCCCCCCAGTACCCTAGTGTGCTGGTTTGAGGCTAATTGGAATATTTTTAATAAAAAATTATATTCTAGGCTGTGAAAGGAAAAACAATGGTGATGTCTACTTCACTCATAGGCTTGCTGAGATGTATAAGAATAAGAACACAAACATAGATAAGACACTTTCTTAGAGAGTCTTGGGCTCTCTAGCTGTTTTTGGTCTTGGCCTCTCTGATGAATAATCTGAATAATCACTTTTCCTTCTAACCCCCTGGCCAATCCTCCAAACTTACCTTGCGCATAAGGCAAACCCTAGGGTAAGGTATAGGGGTGGGGAGAAGGTGGAAGGATGGTTGGGAGCCCCTCCTGGGGACTCTGATTTCTGGGAGGGGGTTTGTGTTTCTGTATTACCTTTAACTTGTATATTTCTGTAAATATTCCTGTATATTATATATATATATATATATATCTGCTTGTACATTGTGCTAAGCTGTAAATATAGCTTCAGTCCTTAACCTCCAGCTGGCTGAGTCTAGTCTGGATGATTTTCATAGAGTGTGGGGGGCGGGGAACTCCCAAACCATCACACCTAGAATTTCAGAAGACAGTACTCCACCAGGCACCTAGCTCCTGCTTGCTGGACCTGAGATGCTGTGGCTCAGGTTCTGATCTTCCCCAGCCACTTGAGCCTCATGCACTGCTCTGGAGCTCAGCACTCAGAAGGCCAACAGAGAAAAGGAGAAGGGAGGGAAGGGGGGGAAGGTGGTATGCCGGCACTTGGAGCAGAAACACACTAGCTAAGAGGCCATCGATTTTCCTGGGGGGGTATCCGGTGTCCTGCTGTCAACAACATGCAACAAAAAGGGGCATGCTGCTCCTTTCCAGGGCACCAGCAAAGTGCCCTCTGCCACACGTGCCCTCGAGGCCCCAGCAGGTAATTCAACCCTTGCTGAGTGTGTCCCTAGCGCAGGGATCACCCCATGTTCCTCACTGCCTGGACTGTGGCAGACTGGGGCACACCTCTCTCTCCTCCTTGGGATTTCCCTGCCTGGACATCAGCAGATGCGGTGCTGGGTGAGTCGAGAGTAGCTGCTGCTCAGCCACTGCAGCCAGGTAAACAGCAAAATAAATAGTGAAACTTTGGCGTTTGGATTTAAAAAGCTAAAACTGACCTGAAAAATTAAACCAAGCAAGTCAATCTTTCCAGGCAAAACATCCAGGCAACATTCCGAAAGAATCTTGCATATACGCAGCATGTATTTACCAATTTTCTGCACTGAGGTAGGCACAACAAGGAGAATCCGAAGTAAGTCTCCATTTACCTCAAGAGGAAACAATCCAAATAACAGAGAAACACACAAATGGGGAGCTTCCCAGCTGGGTTACCAGGCGGTTAGAACAGTCCCTCTAGCTGTCACAACTCATCACTTTTTGCTGCCTGATTGCTAGTGCTTTGTCTCAGTTTCCAAGCTCTCACTGCTAACAACCAACGCTACCCACAGGCTTTGAACTTAATCGCTGCATTTGTAAGTGGTGATAGGCTTTGTCACCACTGCCCTGACTATGCAGCAGCCACCTTGTTGAACATTAAAGCTGAATTGCTGCAAACGTTCAGAAAGTTCAGAAATAGGGGAAAAGTTCAGGATTTCGGCATTTGATCTCTGCATGCCATAAGGATGATGGCTAACACTGCAAGAAAGCAACCTTACAGAGGACCCAGATCCAGTTTTCTTTTGAAGACACATGGTCAGGTTTGGGTTGTTTGGTTTGGGTTTTTTTTGTGGAACTGGGTGATAAGAAACACAAAAATTCCCACAGATCAATCCGAACTTGGCCCATAGGCAAATAAACAAAACTGATATCATTTAGTAGGGGTTTACATTTATTAAAGTCAGCTCTCTCACAATACAACTTTCCCTCTCTCAGGAGCTTTACAGTTGGGCCACAGCTAAAGGTTTTCATGACTTTTAAGTGGAAAAGTGATTTATTTGGACAAGGGATTTTAAATTCTGCTTTGAAAAATATTTTTTGAAGCTCTAGCTACAATTTCTCAGCCATGTTTAATTGTATCTTTTTTTTTTTTTTTTTAAGACATTGTATTTTAGCATGATCCTGATAAATTAATTCTACTGAAAGGATATCCAGTGCTAATATTCAGCAAAAATTAAAGTTGAGGCTGCTATTTGTAAACAAAAACATCTAGGAGCTAATATTCTTAAGTATAATAGGTAAGTTGTGTTTCATTTAGTGAAATTTGTGTAAATGTGTATATGGTTAAACTGTTAGAGGTGTTCTGTATTTCTGAGCTCAGAACTACTGTGAATCTCACACACTGGGCTATGCATGGATGATTTTTATGTGTTTTACAGATTCTCATGCATTAGCACCCACAATTTGTTACCACACAGGATTATACACATTCCTCCAGTCCGTGCTTCTCCTCTGAAGAGTGCTCATTCGCTATCTACTCAAGGAGAATAGGTGGTGGTGGTAGGTATTTAAACAGTAAAAGCCTTCCTTATCTCTAGCAATCCTTCCTCAGTCTCTATCAATAATTTTTCCACCCTTCGTACTCTCTCAAACCACCACAAGACAGTTTAAGGTTACCCAAGAGCAATTGCCAGCATACCAAAGAATTGGGCATCTTCACACCATCTGAAAATTTGTTTGTGGCAAAACTAAGCAGCAACACCCTGCAAACGGCCTTAGGACAGGGGTTACAGTCACTACTTAACTCATATGAAAAGGCAATTTAAGTGCTTTACAACAACAACAAAACAGAACCCATCAGCACACAGCAGGCAAAGCTTCTGTTTTGCTGGCCATCCGAAGCAGCTGGAAGCGGTACCTTTACAGCATGCTGTCATCAGAAGGAAAGACGCAAGCGGCTGGAGAAGTGCTGGAGACAGCCATACCCCCCTGCCGGGCTGCCAGCGGCTTGGGGCTCATCTCCGTCAGCAGCAGGTGCCAATCTAACCTGCTAACACCAGCCCAGTTATACTTAGATACTGGTTGGTGACATTCATCTGGTACAAAGACAGCTGAACTTTGCTTTCATTTTGTCCCTTTCTACCCTCATCCCTGACTGCATCCTACCTGTCCGTCCATGTTGGCATACTGGACAACATGGTCTAACCATCTCCTGGCAACATTCCTTTTGCCAGACTAGTCCAAACCTCACCTGTTAGGAAGTTTTACTCATTGTGAGCTGACTGCTGAAGTCACACCAAGCCAGGTCCCTGGAACAGAGAAGCCAGGACTCCTTCCTAGTGAGCAAGTTGGCCATCTCCAGCACATGGTGCTGTAACTTCGTGTCTCACCAGCACTTTGGCTTCCCTGTGCAAATTCTGTGCTGGAAACTTAGCGCTGACAAAGTTGCACTGTTAGCGTCAGTGGAATTATTTTTATGGTGTGAACTGATACTAGATTTAATTACATTGTATACAGACAGCATTCAGTCACTTGTATCACTACCATAGACTACTCCTCCTTTGAACTGAAGATCTGACCACTTAAGAAAACACCCTCAAGAGCCTGAAGGCGGCCAGATTTTTAGCTTTTGGATCTCTCACCTTTCTGACAAAAGAAACACTTCTCTTGTCCTGCAGGCAGGCAGGGAAGCCTCTGTGAGGTTCACACCCAGGGTTCTTCTGGGAATGGCATCTCTCATCTGGGGAAAAAAAATGGAAATTGTTCTTTGAAGTCTTTGCTCTACTCTTGATGCATCAAATGCTCTAGTGATGGAAAATGACACAATGCTGCTGATACGGACAGTTTTCCTGTGGTAGGCTTACTGATTCTGTAAGTTTTTTTCCAGGCATGGCCCCAGCAGCAATAAGCTGATGTGCAGATACTGTCCAATACCCTCTCAAAACCAGAATGGCTATCATAACACCATATTAACTCAGCCCTTTTGTAACTTGCTCCCTTAGAAAATACTGACCTGAGTTTAAACTTTTTTTTTTTTTTAATGCTAAAATACAAAGCTACATCTCATAAAATAATATCTGACTATATAAACCTACTCAAAGCCTTTTACTGAAGAGGGAATTCTTTGTTTCTGTGAAATTGATAGATTTAATGAATATATTCCTGTTATAATATGACATCTCATTTTTCTCTCTAATAAATACTTGTCAGGTTTATGATTTTTCACTCATTGGCCAGGAATTGTGTTGCACAAGCTCAGATTGTGGGTGCTCATACCAAGTTTAATTTCACTCACAAGTAGAGTTGACAAAAGATCACAGCCACTAAGCCCTGGAATTACCCTAGATATTGCCCTCTGTGCTCTGCAAATGAAATCCTACAGAAGACCCTTTGGAAAAAAAGAACATGCTGGTTAACACTCAGAAATCCATTTTGCACAGGGCAGCGTCAGTACACAGCGCAGCACTGAATGACAGGCAGATCTGCCAGCTCCTGGATGAGGAAAGTCAGATGCTCGGCATTGCACTCGCGCCGTCTGTCTGTCTCAGGCTGTTCCTCTCCTGCTTTCTCTTGCTCCTCTCTCATGCCCTTGATTGACTACCAGGTCAGATAAGAAATTAAGACCAGTGAAATCAGAACCAGACCGCACCTGTCCCCAGCATGGCCAGAAGAGCACTGAAATAAAGCACTTACGAAACTGCTGTGATCGTAACCTTCAGAACGCCCAAGCTCCTCCAGCTGTCTGCTCTCATGGACCGGGACACTACAACAACGAGCTGGGTGAGGAGGCCCAGCAAGCTATTTCTAACAAAATGCTGTCACTTTGGGAAAGGCTAAAGCAGTCTGCAGAGTGGAGATCTGTTTTTAGCAACAAAGCTTCTGAAAATAGTCATGACTCTATTTAGTTCATTAGGTTACGGCTTGGCAATAGAGGGATCTCTTTACTGCTATTTCATTTAATGCTGTAAGAGAGGAAGACACTGCTGGTATGGACCGAGGTCCTCTGATGTAGAGCAACAATTTCCACAGCAAGTGGTTATTCTAACAGAACATGCTCTTGTAAGTCATGGAGAGTACTTCACCCTAAAGATATAGCTACGCGAGTTGCATTGCAAGTCCTGCCGCTGTATGCATATACGTATAAAAGCACATTCTACACTACAGTTATCCTTTCTTTAGCAGCGTACTTTCAGGAACAGCCTGGTTTTACTGATAGTAGGCAGTAGGCAGACTTCTCCTTCAGCTGAAACACAGGTAACTCTGAACCTTATCAGTTTGCTGGTCAAAAGAGATGCCAGCACCAGAAAAAGCAGCAGGGCTACTCCAGGGAAGGCACAACAAGATCATGACGAAATGGTGAAGGAGAACAGCACAGAATCAGAGAATGGTAGGAGTTGGAAGTGACCTTTGGAGAACATCTAGTCCAACATCTCTGCTAACACAGGTACACCTAGATCAGGTTGTACATGAAGGAGTCCAAGTAAGTTCTGAAAGTCTCCAGAGAAGAAGATTCCACATCTCTCTGGAAAGCTTGGTCCAGTGCTCTGGCATTCTCAATCACTTGACAACCCAAGGCAAGAAGCTGGGCTCCCACTGCTATCCTCTGACTCCACAACAGAGAAAGAAGAGGGAAGGGAGGGATGTCAGATTGTACAAACAAGGAGGCACACACTTCACTCGAGACCTGGTTCAGGTACCCTCAGCAAGGCACCCATGGGCACTTCTAAACACACCATATAAGTCTGTTAAACAAAATTAAATCTGCACTTGGAAATGAAAGACAGCAAATCCCAAGAGAATAGGTCAAAACCAGGAGCACCTGAGAGATGCCAACTGTTCCCCAGCATCTAGAAACATAGAAATACAACTGCAGTTCAAGAAAGTGGAAGGGGCACTTTGGAAGTTTAATTTTATATGAGTAGGCACAGCCAGAAACAATCTTTTTGTGTGTCATAAAATAATTTTGAATGGAAAAGACCTTTAAGATCCTCAAGCTAAACTATTACTTTACCAAGTCTGATGCCAAATCATGTTCTTTAGCATCCCTTCGGAGAGGTCTGAAAACACCAGACCTGTAGAAGTCTTACGTACTATAAAAATGATTATCCCAACGGAGATGATATCATGTAATGGCATATTGTAAAATAATCATGGCTTGAATTTCCCTGATGATGACCAAAATATGAGTTGTTAAAATCCATAGAAAATTTTTAAAGTGAAGCTCAAAAGCACAGGTGTTGCTTACCCAAAATTACATCTCTGAAAGTGCCTACAAGTAGCCTTCCCTGTAGAAAAACAAATCCTCCTGCAGATGCTTCTACTGTACGTAACACAAATTAGCATTCCTTTGTGAGTGCAGATAGTGCTATTTTATAAAATTCTGACTGTTGTGGGTTTGGGTTTTTTTTTTTTTTAAATCGTCACAAGCTTTGTTCAAAGTTTATTCAAAATACAACATGAGACAATTTGATCTTCTCTTGCTTCTCTTTCGAGGGATTTAAAAGCCTGACTTGAATCATACTGATTTACTACTCATTGGGTAGTATCAAAACTGGGCTTTCTGTAAGCGTGCAAATTCAGAGTACATGAAGGAAAGTATCTTCAGTTTTTAATGAATGAACAAAAGTGCTTTTTTTTGTAGGACACACATGCTACATCATGCAAGTGTTCTTCATTGTAACAGCTGATGAAGGGAAGATAGCCAAGATCTCTTCAGGTGAAGACTCCTCAGTTTTAGCTACCACTTACAGTGGTGTCAAGGCTGCTAAATCTGTTCTTCAGCTTTACCCAGTGCAAGCAGAAAACAGAATCTCAGAAGGAAAAACAATAATAATCTGGGTCCCACTTGCCTAGCATCAGGAAATTGTGAATGGAGCAGCAAACAGTAGAGAAAGTGACTTTTATCAAGGCAGCTGAGGATCCAAATGCCAAAATGTTTTCTGCAGTATAAATACACTTACTTTTGGAAAAAAAACAGGCAGGGATCAGCTGCTTTCTTTGAAAGAAGGTTGTGGAAGCCAAAGTGGCAGCAATCCCCTTTATACAACGCTAATGAGCCAAGCATATTGCTGATCCATATTACCAAAAATAGAAGACAGGAAAGAGAATATCTTCTATATAGGGCACTCAAGATTTCCTAAATTCTCTTCCTTTTCATAGGCCCAAACATTTACAGTTTCAGAATGAAGTTATGAAATACTGTTCCCAGTTGGAGAGAAATGGTGTCAGATGTTCTTTGCAGTGTAGCATTTGTTGCACACGATGCAATCTAGTCTGTTCTGAAAGGAAAAGGAAAGAGTAAAAAGTGTCTGTGATGAGGTAGCAGTTTGTTTATGGTTTGTCTGGTTTACAACCCTAACATAACCCTTTTTCTTATTAAGTTGTCAGAAGAACACAGATTAGCACAGAGATTAACAAGGAAAACATATACTACCTTTCTAAAAGAATTATCCATTTCAATTAATCATTGAACTGTGAATGAAGTCATAGGGCATCTGCAAAGAGTTTTCACATAGTCTCTTTTGGCCCCAGTTACACTTAACATACACATTTAAAGATCACCAATGGTTTGTCTCTTCTGCTGAAGAAAAATGCTACATTACAAGTTAGGATGCAAATGAAACACAAAGTACTTTGAATTTCTCGAGAGAACAAAAGGGCATCATCAATGGAACCAGTGAAAATACTTCTGTAGGCATGAAAGAGTAGAACAGAATTGCACAGTTAGGCCTGGTTCAGGTATTTAGAGCTGCTACTCAAATCTTTTTAGTGGCAATTAAGAGACAGAGGTATGTACATGTAGTCCCACAGCAGACCACTTGCTCCTGCTTACAGGCAATAGAATCATAGAATGGTTTGGGTTGGAAAGGACCTCCAAGATCATCTAGTCCAACTCTCCTGCAGTGAGCAGAGACATCCTTCACTAGATCAGGTAGCTCAGAGCCTGATCATATTTCCAGGGATGGGGCCTTGACCACCTCCCCGGGAAACCTGTTCCAGTCTTCCACCATCCTCATGGTAAAAAACCTGCTCTTAACATCCAATCTGAATCTACTCTTTTATAATTTCAAACCATCACCCCTCAATCTATCACTAAAGACCTTTGCAAACGGTCCCACTCCAGCCTTCTTGTAGGACCTTTTCAGATACTGGAAGGTCACTATTAAGTTTCTCTGGGGCCTTCTCTTCTCCAGGCTGAACAACCTCAGCTCCCTCAGCCTGTCCTTGTAGCACAGGTTCTCCAGCATCCTAATGATTTTTATGGCACTCATTTGGATCTGCTCTGTCAGGTCCATGTCCTTACTGTGTTGAGGGCTCCAGAGCTGAACACAGTATTCTAAATGAGGTCTCACCAGAGCAAAGTGTCAGAATCACCTTTCTCTATCTGCTAGCCATGTTTCTTTTGATGTACTTAGTACTTCACAAATTACTGAAGCCTCCTCCTGCAACATATGTCCCTGGCACCTAACAGTAGACATTTAGCTGTGAACCACATAAACCTCTGCCACAAAGCTGAGCACCTCACATTCCACCCAGAAGAGGACAAGAGATGTTGAAGCAGGCTGTTCACCACCCTATGGGAAAGAGCCTGGAGGAAGAACCTACTGAGCATAGGATCTTAGGTACCATTGCTCATCCAGAGCAATAACAAGAAAAGTGAGAGAAGAAACTTTAAGTGCTAATAGGAGCACTCTGCACCTGAGCTCATCCATTGCATACCAATCTCTCCATTCTCATCCCTCTGTGAGGGTGTTTTAGTGTAAACAATTTGTTTCCTCACTGAGATTTTGGTGAGAACAGCAGTTGATGGATGTGCATGAGACACTGAACAATAGAAATAGAATGCATATAACTCAAGTTATAAGAAGTTGTGTGAGCTATGAGATCAGCTGTTATTTCAGGGTTCATCAGTGATGGGACAGTATTGCTTTAACAGGATACAAGTTAAACATTGAGAAGCTCCTATATATTGAGGCTTGCTTTCAGATTAGAAATACATTACAGAGTCTGACATTTAAAAAAAAAAATTAAAAACAAGGGGGTACATCATTGGTTTTGGGCAATGCACAACTACACCTGGACAAGTGGATTTAATTTTACAAGGCAATAGCATCCAACCACACCTGCAAAGGGGCTCAACTGGAATAAGGTCTTTCAGGCTGGAGTCATTTGGACCAAATCTGAATAAAATAGAGACAAAAATTAAAATACAAGCCCAAGAGCTTGAATGCTTGGCCAGCTGCGTGCACCTTGTGGTTCATCCACCTTTGACTACTTCTATAGGACAAGACCTATCATATACTTAAGTCACTCTAGGGCTGCAGCTGAAAACATCCTTGCAGCAGTTTCTTCTTCAGCTTCACAAGACATAAGCTATGACTGTAAAATTCATATTAAAAAAAAAAATATATTTTTTTTTTTTTACTGCTTGAGTTGTATAGAGAACTGCCTGTTCCTTTGAATCTGACAAGTGACTTTTCTTAAACATCTCCATAACCTGAATGCCATGCATTTAACCATGAGGTCTGTTTTGAATTTGGGAAAAAAAANAAAAAAAAAAAAAAAAAAAAAAAAAAAAAAAAAAAAGAGAGGGGGGGGGGGGGGGGGCGGGGAGGGGGGAGGAAGAGGGGGAAGGGAAGGAATAGGACAGGAGGGAGAGATAAATCCTGTATTTTTCTTTATATTTTACAAATTTTATTACTTCAGTCAAAAAAATGTGACTGAAGCAATAAAATGTTACTGTTGCTCAGTGTAATGGTATGTGTTTGAAATACAACCCATTTGCTCTTCATTCACTTCATCAGAGTTTTGGCAACCACTAAAGGCTTCAAGTATGTGTGTAGAATATTCCTTATGCAATCGCAGCCATATTATTTCTCCACTTACCATTTCTTAATGAGCTATTTTTAACAGTTGACCACTTCTCAGTTTTCTATTTATGGCTATGTGCCTTCTGTCTAAAAACAGTTAACAAGATTTGTTTATGAAACCCCTTTGCAACGCTTTGAATGCTGGCAGCAGCTACAAGAGGGAGATCAGAGACCGTAGGTGCGGCTCTTCCAAATCCCCATCCTGACTGCAGACTGGTGGTCACTGCCAACTCACATGAAATATCGTCAACTATGCAATCCCAGTCAATTATGCAGATGACAGGACACCTCCTGAGTTTATATCATGACACTGCTCCATTGACACTCTCTCTGACGTTAGGGACACCACCTCCAGCAATCGTGGAAGTAATATACTGCAAGTTCAGTTGGGTATTTGAGGACCTCCAAAAGGCAATGTGGCAAGCTGACACTTAGCTACCTTGTTTATCCCTTGCTCTGGCTCCTTCATATTTATCTAGCTGTTTATGGACACCTAAAAGCTCCAAAAGCTGTTTTCTTTGGCTCTGAACTACGGTCTATAAAATACTGCTCAGTAAGGGGATCATATTTATGTCCTTTAATATCTAGCCAGGTGCTCTTCAGAGTTGGCAGCAGTGTCTTTACTGATAGCTTTGACTGCATTTTATGTCTTTTCCTTTACCATTACGATGCAGACTGCTGTTCAGCTATTGCTCCCTCTAAATCATGCTTGATTTTGGCCTGGGGTAAAAGTAATTCAAAGACTAGTTGCCCCAAGCTGCTGAACATAAGTGAATAATAACAAGGGGAGTACAGGAATTCCCAGGTAATTAAAAAGGAGTTTGGGTTTTTTCCTGACTTCCTAGTTGCCTAAAGGATGAGAATTATGTTTTGCCAAAGCTTGAAACGTTCATTTGTAAAGTCAGCCAAATAAGATCTGTATAGGAAATGCTGCAGAGTGGTCCTACAGGAATACATTTGGGCACAATGATCATTATTGCACTGCAATCTTCCTGGTAGATTTTGACTCTTGCTGCACCATTACTGTGAAGGACCAGTTTCTGATTTTCACGTTTTCTTTGGAAGGAAAGATCAAGCCATAGCAATTTCCCAAAGCAAGCCTTCTTAGAACAGGGGATGAACCTTTGCCACCAAGTTCTGCAAAGGACAAGGATTTTTTTTAACATACATATTTATTTATTTGTGTGTACATATATATATATATAAAAAATGCTTATAATTATCTAAAGGGCAAGTGTCAGGAGGATGGAGCCAGACTCCTTTCAGTGGTGTCCAGTGACAGGACAAGAGGCAATGGATGCAAACTGGAACACAGGAGGTTCCATGTAAACATAAGGGGTGGGGGGTGGAAATCTTCACTTTGACAGTGGTGAAGCGCTAGAATAAGCTGCCCTGAGAGACAAAGTTCAGCAGGGATCACAGCTCCTCCTACCCCCCATACTCCCTTCTTATGAAACTGCAACGTTCAATTCAGTTGGATTCCAGTGAATGAGTTACTGAAATTTTCTTACATACTTCTTGTTTCCCCTGCTGCTTCATAGGAAGAGTTCAGTGGATATCTTGACAGCTGTTACATATCACAGAAGGGCCACGTTCCTGGAACGCAGCAGAGAATACCATCCACAGCACAAGGATCATCTCTTCACATAGCCAGGAAGGGTACACAGACCTTGGTCCAGTTCAGACAAGACCTGACACAACAGGTTATCTGTTCACAGGAGTCACCTAGGAAAACTTGCATACTATGACAAGGTCTCAGGAGGTCATTCATGTTTCAGAGAAGCATAATAGGACATCAATGCCTAGGAACCACTTTAAAAGCATTTTAAAATCATTTCCTCAGAAGGAAACATTTGAAGAGGCTTTTCCAATAATTGCCCAGGTTGTCTGCAAAGTTTGGCATAAAGTGAATACGTAGCAACTGAATTATCAATCAACAGAAAGCTAGAGAGTAAGTTCATGAGTGTAGTGTCTTAGATCAAACACGGATAAGATAAGTTCTGTTGTTTTCTAATCACAGAAGAAAATTAGAAACACTTCCATTTACCCCCAGCACATCGGTGACATACAGCATTTACTCTCCTGAACGAAGCCACTTAATTTCACCTAACCAGTGTGGTGTTCAGAAGGCAACTCTTGTGGCACTGATTAAAATCTCCAAGGAGGCACATTTATGTAAGTGACAACTTACATTCAAGAAACAATTACAAACCCCATAAGAAATGTGAAAATAGTTGGTTTCTCCCAAACGCCCACAGTATTTCGTTCCCAAAAAGTTACTTGTTTCACTAACAGTTCTGAATTGAAAAAAAAAACCAAACTATTTAAAGGCACAAAAAACACCACACAAATAAATAAATCAAAGAAATACTTAAATTTACTGATGGGCTCTTTCAAAGTTAAGCATTTTCTTCCACCGGCACAAAGCAGAACATGGATCACTAAAATGAGCACGTTGAGAAAAGAACGTGCTGCTTGAGAAGACCAGAATGTTATGGATGTTTGCAGCTATATGGGGCTAGATAAAAATGGCAAAATAGGTAATTTCCATGACATGTATACATGGGCACTATCCCTTGTTGACCTTGGCAATATTTCAAAGGGAAGCTTTCAAGGATTAACTGTTCAATCAATCAGATTTTATGACATACGCCAACTGGCTCTGCAAATGTACTTGCAATCAAATTGCAGGGCTAGCAATAAAAAAAGGTTTAATCTATTGTTAGCTCTTGTGCCAGAAAGTACACAGAGAAGTTGCACACTTTGGCAGGAGCAACCTCCGTGTTTTAGGAACTCCTCACCTGCCTTGAGGGTGTCACAAGGGTACACTGAGAAGAGCGCTTGCACAGGGGTTTGGAGGTATGTTCCTATATCAAAGTACCCCTCTAAACCTCACTCTGAGCATGCAGAACCTGGTCAGTGAGAACTGATTCCATTGCAGCCAAAGAATGAAATCCTTCCCAAGTGTCTATCCACCCTTAATACCCACTTCAGAGTCCCAGGAGAAGACTACATACATGCCAAAAAAAAAAAAAAAAAAACAAAAACACAAAACCACCAAAAGAAAACCCAAACAACACCACAGCAATGACAGAAGAAAAAGCCCCAAAACAAACAAAAACCCAAACCACCCATGCTAAACTCCAAAATCAACTCCACAAAAACAACAACCAACAGCACTGAAAACACAACCTAAACCACACAAAGCCCAAAAAACTCACAATGCAATGAAGGCAGAAAGAAGATGAAGCCTGAAAGCAAAGTTGTACCCAGAGCAGGGCCTGTGTTACTCTTAGAATAATAAAATCACATCTATGAGCCCTAATCAAGACTGTACACACCTGGAGATAGATGTTGTATGGACAGTCATAGAATCATTAAGGTTGGAAAAGACCTCCAAGATCATCCTGTCCAACTGTCAACCCAGCATCACCATGTGTACTAAACCATGTCCTCAAGTGCTATGTCTACATGATTTTTTAACACCTCCAGGGATGGCAACTTCCCATCACTTTGCTGGGCAGCCTGCCCTAAAGAGACAGTACTGCCCCCAAATAGCTTAACATTCAAAGGTAGCAGCAAGTAGGCACAGAGAAGCCAACAATACCCCCCTAAACCAAGTAATTACAATTGTCAGACAGAAATAAAAGATCAAGAACAGAATCCTCTATCATCTGTTATATGAACAAGTAACAATTTTCACAGGAGGAGAGGAAGAAGTGGACTATACATTCTGCACTATGATATTTCCTCAGCCAGAGCAGAGCCTGTCATGACTCAACAAGGTGTGCTTTATTTCACACATGTAAGAGATGCAATTGATTCCAGGTGATGTGAACTTACTTCAGGTTAAGCAAATGCATAAGTGCTTTGTTGAGTGAAGGCCAAACCCCACATATTTTGTTGCAAAACATTTCAGTGGGATCAGGACAAACAGTGATCTCTTTTCATGCTCAGAGGATCCCACAGAAACCCTCACTGGACCCATTTGCCCAGAAGTAACAGCTATTTGGGATCACACTTCGGCTGCTTCTAATGCTCTTTCTGTAACAATAAAAGCAGCTGACAGAAAACTGGTTTATTTAAGAGGTGAGAGGAGAAGTTTGGTGAATAAATAAAGTTAAGGGTGAGGCTCAGATTGTTCTCTGTCAGCCTTCTACGTCACAGCCCAAATCAGAGTAAGAGCCTGGGCAAACCTTCCTGCCTGTCTACCTAAGTCATACCAGGATATGGAATTAATTTAACATGTACATGAAATATATATAATACCTTTCTAGCAAATGCCATTAATATATGCAAGTTATCCAATTTATTTTTATTTAACATATTAATAATCTTCATTCTAACATTATGTATCAAATTCTTGATGTCAATAGATTAGCCTAACTCGATAGCTCTATTTGATTTGCTTCCCATTCTACTAAGGTTGCAGTCATAGGCAGCCAAGCCAAAAACTGTCTAACAGGAGCATCAAGTAATTATTCACAGCCCGGAACTTGTCCTGGATGACAACTCTGAAGTCACCTCAGACTGTAGGTTTAATTTAAGAGTTTTGCCACCCTATTTCCAAAAAAAAAAAAAAAAAAAAAAAGTATCTTCCCACAGCCCCTACAGCTGTAGCCTTCCCATAGCATTCTGTGGGCTTTTCCAAAGGTCTGAGAGAAGGCAGAGTCCTTTGAATAACCCAGTACCCTCCCCTCTGTAGCGCTGTGGAGATCATTAGTGCAATGAAACCTGGAAAAGCAGAAGAAACCTTTTCACTATGTTGTTTTTATGTCTACAGTTGATATATTTCCATCAGTTCAGGTCAATACAAAAGCAAAAGGAAGAGATGCTGAACTACATGTGATCCTACTAAATAAGGAATTCTTCATGTGAACATTTGAAGCGTGACTGCATTGTTAGTAGATGGAAGTGAAGAATCATAGAATAATTCAGGCTGGAAGAGGCCTCTGGAGGTCCAAACTCCCCCTACACCAGACATGACCAACAACATTAAATGTCCATTTTCAGGAATTCTAGTATCCATTGCTCTGTTTACTCCTTGCAACAGTAGGGGATTTGAAGACTTCAGTAGAGCAGGTGGAAAATATAGGTGCCAAAACTGTATCTCTTGATGGAGTCTTTGGTCATGGTAGGACTAAGCAGGCTGAAAAAGGCTTATACATGTCCTGGCTTGCCCAGACATGTTTTTCTGTTCTTCTCCCTTCTCCTATGGGGAGAAGCAACCATGGGAAAAAGGACAAAGAATCTGGAGCCACTGAGTCTAAGGACTCTGGCTTGCCCAGACATGTTCCCCTGCTCCCCCTCCTTCTGTGCTGGGGGAAGCAACTGTGGGAAAGGAAAACAAAAGCCCTGGCTTCAACTAATATGGTCAAGCTTAGAAAAGTGCCATCCTGATTAGCTAATCTATCTCCAAAGGCCCATTAGTCTTGGGCTGTATTGATAAAAAGGGATGAGCAGGTAGCACAGTGTGCTGCTGCTGCTACTGCCTCATTGCATCCTGAACTGTCTGGAACTCCACGACCAGGAACAGGCCCTAAATGCCTGCAGGCGATCAGCCTGCACAGCCAGCCTGACATTGTGCCAAGCCTGCCCATGGCATTGCATCCTGCCTGCCCCTCCACAAGGCTTCTGCTTAACTGGGAGTCAAGAGGAATCAGGTCAGAGACAGTGCCAGACTCCCAGCTCCCTGAGAAAAGAGCCTGGGAAACTCCAAAGCTTCTAATGGCTTTGAGACCACTGACACCAACCCCTCCATGTGCTTTGGGTACTGTCTGATAATATTTTTGAGAGTAAAGCCTCTTGTAATCACTAATTGCCTTCTGCCATAAGCAGAAAGGAGGTTCCTGCGTCCATCTAGTGGATAGGCAGGATAACTAATTGCAAGCAGTGCACTGACCGCACAAACCTTATCTGCCAGTAAAATGTTTGCATTTGCTGGTTACCTCTTAGAGTGTTCCAGTTTGGCCTGTTCCCTGTGTGTATAAATTTCCAAACAGTGCATTTTGAACCTTGTAAATAAGTTTTCTGGCGAGATTTAATGTTTAATAAATGATTTTCATAGTTATTAACAATCTTTGCCTGGATATCAAAATTAATATTGATTATTAATTTTGCATAATTGCTAACAGCTTTGCTTAGTTCCCTTTATTAAAATTTATTTTTTAAAAAAAATCAAGCTTGTGAATTATATTTCAAACACATTAAAATCCCATTAGGCTTGCAAAGTCAAGCATTCAAAGATGCAGGTAAACACCAGAACTAGTTTTTGTGCTACTTTAAATGTCTCTTATAAGACATAGACATTACAAGACTTATGTTAATTCTAACATGCAGTCTTTCACTACCTCATCATATGCTTCCCTCTTCTCCCTCTCAAACATGATCAACTGCTGCCTGTCAGATTTCAAGTGGCAAAGTATAGACTGCAAGGCTGGAGTTTTTTCCTCCCCTCAGTGAAGCAAGATGCAGAACATTTTCCTTTTGTAATGTACACAAAAAAATATCGTATTCTGACAGCCAATAGAAGTACCCTGATTCAAGCTGGGCTGCAACCCCCTTCTCCCCAGCTCTCCTGAATGAAGACACCCATCTGGAAAATCTCAGCCTAAACTATTTAAGCTTCGGCAGAGTTAACACAGTTAAGAACATGACCTTCTGGCTGAAAGCGTTAAGCAACCTTAAGCATAGGTAGCATGAGCAGCCCTGTCCATCACACAAATTCCAACTTAAGAATGGGATAGTAATAGTCTGAAGTTTTTACAGAGTGGGAAGGAGATCCACTGTCAGAGCTGTGCAAGGAATATACCTAATACCTCTTCTAGCCAACACAAAGACATCCTTTTTAAGAGGATTAACAAAAGATATTCGCACCTTTTTGTACCACATCTCTGCCAAAGCAACTTGGCCCTGGCCTCCCAAACCTTCTGTCAGATCTTCAATTGCACTACTCCAGATCCAGGAAGGCATAAAATATTCCTTTCCTCAGTATACGCTTAGGAAAAGGTTTATAGCAGGGTTTTTCTTCTGCCCACGTATGTGGGTTTCATTTCCATTGGAAGACTAGCTTTAGCAGAAGTTCAGTATCTCAGAGATCCTCCCCTCTTCCTCACAGCCATTTACTATTCAGCAGGCTGCTATGCCACATCAGGTGCTGCTTTGCACTAGAACATACAGCTACAGTAATCATTCCTCCTCTAAGTGACAAAAGGAGATTCCTTCTCTACATTCAAAAGCCGCACCCAGCTCAAGTCTTGAATCACTGAACCAACTGATAGAAGCACCAGTGAAATGCACTGTCACTGTCTCAGTGGGTGTCTGTGCATTACATACATTGCAGTGTATGTAATGAATGGTCCCTCCTGCCCTCAGAATCTCAGTAATAAGTTATCCAGAAACTTGTTCTTAGGTCAGCACATTGATGTGCTGGAGCAAGTCCAGAGAAAGACAGTGAGGCTGATGAAGGGTCTGGAGGAAAGGTCTGGTGAGGAGAAGCTGAGGGAACTGAGGGAACTCCCTGTAAAGAGGTTGAGTCAGGTGACCTTTGGTTTCTTCTCCCTAGTAACAAGTGATAGGATGAGGAAAAAAAAAAAACCCTCAAGTTGCACCAAGAGAGATTTAGATTATATATTGAAAGAAACTTCTTGCCTGAAAGGGTTCTCAAAGACTGAAATCCCCACCCATGAAAGTGTTTAAAAGGCAAATGTGTTGGTGAGGGACATGGTTTAGCAATAGACTTGGTGGAGTTAGCTAATGGCTGGACTCGATGACAACAAAAAAATCCTACAACTCTATGAGATTATCAATAAGGTTCAGGGGTTGTTTTGGTTTGGGGTTTTTTTTTTNACTGTCACTGTCTCAGTGGGTGTCTGTGCATTACATACATTGCAGTGTATGTAATGAATGGTCCCTCCTGCCCTCAGAATCTCAGTAATAAGTTATCCAGAAACTTGTTCTTAGGTCAGCACATTGATGTGCTGGAGCAAGTCCAGAGAAAGACAGTGAGGCTGATGAAGGGTCTGGAGGAAAGGTCTGGTGAGGAGAAGCTGAGGGAACTGAGGGAACTCCCTGTAAAGAGGTTGAGTCAGGTGACCTTTGGTTTCTTCTCCCTAGTAACAAGTGATAGGATGAGGAAAAAAAAAAAACCCTCAAGTTGCACCAAGAGAGATTTAGATTATATATTGAAAGAAACTTCTTGCCTGAAAGGGTTCTCAAAGACTGAAATCCCCACCCATGAAAGTGTTTAAAAGGCAAATGTGTTGGTGAGGGACATGGTTTAGCAATAGACTTGGTGGAGTTAGCTAATGGCTGGACTCGATGACAACAAAAAAATCCTACAACTCTATGAGATTATCAATAAGGTTCAGGGGTTGTTTTGGTTTGGGGGTTTTTTTTTTGGTGGGGGGGGTGGGGGGTGTGTTGGTTTTTTTTTTTTTTTTTTTTTTTTTTGGAGAGAGAACACTGCTATTTTAAAAGAATTGCAGCCAGGTGAATGACAGGCATGCAAAGGTAGCATCTTCATCAAAAGAAGATACACACACAACATTTATGTCAAACAATGTCCTGAGTAAAAGCTAATTCAGATTCAAACTATCTGAAGTCGGCTATCAGATATTTGCTCCCTTCAGCTGGGGGACCCAGAAAGCTGCTCTGCACTCCCACCACACAGGAGAAGGACCATCAGTGGCTCTTAGAGCTCCACACAGGTAGTAGCTGCACACATAGCTCAGCTATTAACTGAAAAGGAGCTCAATAAATTCAGCAGTGAGTAGAGGCAAGTCATTTTAAACTTTAATCTCAGCAGTCTTCATCGCTTGTGTTGCACAGGCTATGAAGTACACCTTTCTATCCTGCTCTAATGTCTGTCCAATTTATAACCATCCTTCACTTCCACATTATGAACAAAGCAAAGCGATTCATCCAGCTCAGGGACAAATCTACAACAAAAAGTTCATTTCAAACCACCTACCACTTCAAGGTGCTCCCTCTGTTCCAATCAGTATGGTTCAAATTCATGACCTAGATGAACTCCTTGACTTCCTGGCTTCGGAGACTGCAAGCCACATCACCTGCCTCAGGACATCAGCAGAGGCCTGTGAAGTCACCCTTTGCCAGGATCAACACCTCCAAGCAGCCCCTGTGCTATTTCATGTAACCATGTCTAGGCAGCCACAAGGTCATTTAGTTGAAAAGGGAAATGTTTGGTTTGAGTTAGCTAAAATTAGTCGCTGGGTGCAAGGTATTCTTTTACTTTGCTGTTAAAGGCATGAGAGCAGCTGGATGTTCTCCATGGAAAAATTATTAGTGAGGAAATATCTTCCCTTCAGAAGTGCTTCCATGTGGTGCAGCGCTCACACTTGTCCTAGACAGAGCAAGGTCTTAAACACAGCAGAAGTAAGGCTCTGGATTTGGACATTTTTATTTAATTTCATATATTTTAATGAGTTACTACATTAAGTTTTGCAACGTTTCTCCAGATAAAAGCTAACTGGGAGAGAGCTCTTGGGAAGAAAATACCAATTGTCAACAATTAATGTACTCTCCTTTTATTTTCTATGGGGGAAAAGCATAGCATAAAAGAGATAAACTCTTTTTCTTTCCCAGTGCTTACTCATTATGTAAGCAGTTACACAATAAACTGTATTCAGAAGTAAGGGAAAGAAATGCAGGGAGTAATAAGTAGCAAGCATATATTTTCTTTGTGGTATGATGATGTCACTTTGCCATCTGCAGCCAGTTTAAAAATCAGGGTTTTCATAGAGCAACATGTCATCTCACAGCCCACGCAGAGCTTTCCTACACAGGACACCACACAAGCTGTTACTCTCCAAGCACATGTGCTCACGAGCCCCTGAGCTGGTCTGGGTCAGAGCAGCTTTTCTCCACTGGCCTCCTGATAAGTCTTTGCCTGCAAAGCATGCCACCACAGCTCTCAACAAAATGGGACTAGTATCTCTTTAGAATCATAGGACTGTTTTGGTTCTAAAAGCCCCTTAAGATCATTGAGTGCAGCCATTATCTAACTCTACCAAGTCTTGCTAAACCACAGCCCTCAGCACCACATCTCTACCTCTTTGAATCACCTCCAGAGATGGGAATTCAACCACCTCCCTGGGGAACCTGTTGCAGACTTTGAGAAGTCTTTCAGTCAAGAATTTTCTACCAATATCCAGTCTAAATCTCCCTTGTTTCAACTTGAAGCTATTTTTTTCCCCTCTCCTATTACTTTTTACTAGAGAGATCATGCCCCACCTGTCTCTTGCCTGCTTTCAATGAGCTGTAGAGGGCAATGAACTCTCCCCTCAGCTTCTTTTTCTCCAGAATAAACACCCCCAGAGGTCACTCAACCTCTCCTTGCCAGACCTGTTCTCCAGATCCTTCACCAGCTTCATTGCCCTTCTGCTGGACCCATTCCAGACCCTCAATGTCCTTTTTGTAGTGAGCACCTCAAAACATCTGTTTGATTGTGATATAGGCACATCTTCTCACATATCTTCCACCATTTATGTTCCCTAAATGTATTATTATTAAAGGTCACAGAACAGTGCATTGCAAGCAAAGTTTAACAGTTTTTAAAAAGAAGTTCTTGTTACTTAGCCCATCACAAAATCAGAACATAGATGGGCAATAAGGTCTCTGGTCCTACAGTCCACCTTCTCCTGTAAATGCACCTTCTCTCCCTTCTGTGCAGCCAATTTCCCTCATCCCTGACAAATCCTGATCCATTCACTTTCCTGCTCACCTGGCTGGGAGCATACAACAAATTCACATGTATTTCTGTGTGCTTGGAGATTCCTTGCTCTTTCTTCACACGAAGGTGATTTACTCAGTTCAATTTCAAGGTGATCTCACCCAAACAGGAGAGACACAGAGGGTAAGTGATGATTCACAGGGGATATTTAACCCTATTCTGCCAAATATCAAGGTATTACACTGATGATACTGCAGCATCATACTTGTCAGCAGGGATTGACATCAAGCATGTGGACAGCTTTCCTACATTATGAGAGTCTCAGGACAGATTTTGCACATGGAAAGTGAGGAATGTTTTTGTTTTCATTCACTGAACACGAAGTAGGGTCTCCAGCCCAGCTTAGTTAATTTCCACATGAATTTCATTATTCTCTTAGAGGTGCATTACTTCAACAATTCTGCCTAGGATAATCTAGTACTTGGGATTAGCAGTGCTGAACCTTTGAGAGCTAGAAAACCACTTAATTATGAAGCTAAGTGATGAAGAAATAAAATAAATAAATAACAACACCACCACAGCTTGATTGACATTTACACCCTGATACTTTAGTACTCAATGTTGGTTTTGACGTTAACCTCAAGTCTTTGTGTAACTACACAACAGCAGAAATTAATTGCTTCCTATTTCTATTAATTCCCCTCTTCACTTCAGAAATTGTTTCATTAAACTGAAAGATGCCTGACTTCTTTTTAATCCACCAACCCATACTAATTTAACAAAGAAATCAGATCAATCCATAACCTGTTATTCAATCCACTTGAGGAATTTGCAAGCTCTAAAACATATCACAAATATCCCAAGTGGCAAGAGCTGTGGGGAGAAAAATCCTGCATGCCTCAATCTTTCACTGTAAATGAGTGCCTCAAAGAAAAAGTTTGCTGCAACACTCATGCAACTCCAGCATTACATTGGTAGCATCACTTTCTACAGCACAGAAAAATCAAGCCCTCCACCTTTATCAGCCAAGAAGACTCCCCAGCTTTTTTCCTAGCATAAATCTCCACCCCCAAAACACAAAAGTTAAAGGTGCAGTCTCCCTTATGGATTCAACCCAGAAAGTGGCAAGGCTTGGGAAACTTTAAATGGTTAACTCCACATCTGCATCTATTTGTTGGCTTTTTTTTTTTTTTTTAATTCTAATTGAAAAAATGAAAAGTTGTAAACTGGATGACAAACATGGACATCAACTAGTAATGTTTCTGTTCGTTTGCCATGCAAAACAAGAATTCCCCTTTGCTACTTTATTTTTAGATATTGTTTGCTCATAAGCAGCCCTTGTATCCTCATGTGTGGGTTTTGAACTGGAAACAGGCTGCAGACTGCATTTAGACTTCGCAGCTGCTGTAGGTACAACATTTTAATATCATTTCAAAGGATATGTTGGGTTGATCTTTACACTACCAGCAGAAGTGCAAAAAGCAGCAGAATAGTGAGGTTTGGGGGACTTCATTTGTCTTTTTAAGAAAGAAGAAATGTATTAAGCTCCTTCACTGTGTCAGGTTTTTTTGTTTGTTTGTTTTGGGAAAAAACACTCAAAACAGATTATAAGAACTATAAAGAGGGGGATGGAGTGATGATAGAGAAGTGCTGAAGCGCAGCAGCTGCTCTCATCGTCTTCGAGGTGCTGGAAGGAGCTATAATGGACAGGCAACTTGACATATGCTCTTAAACACCAGCCTGCAGAAACACACATCAGTGGGTTCTTGTTTTACATGCGAGGAGGTGAACTTGCCTTTGCAAGTCTGGCAAAAGAGATCTGAAAACATTGTACATGTGATAGAAATCCATATCTGGATGTTGAAGGAAAACTCAAGAGAGAAAGTCAAAATTGTTGTAGTCAATGAACTCCAAGTAATGATCTTCTAGTCAACCAATGGCACATCTCTGTCTTGGCATCTTTCCACACAAACTAGATAACTTTTCTCTTTTTTATTTTTTAATAGAAAAAGAAAAAAAATAGGCAACCTGAAAATGTATGGAGCTCAATACACAAAGTGAAGGGGTAAAATATAATGACCTATAGGAGCTAAGAGCTGAAGAAACTTTATTTAAATTGTCTCTTCTCAGGCATCAAATCTTTGCCTAAAGAGGTTGTGGGTGTCTCATTGCTGTCTGTAAGACCAGGCTGGATGAGACTTTGAGCAGCCTGGTCTAGTGAGAACTGTCCCTGCCCATGAATGAGGGTTTGGAACTAGATGATCTTTAAGGTCCCTTTCAACTCAGACCGTTCTCTGAAATATGTAATCCTTTTCTGTGAAATTCCATGAATAATCTCATCCAGTTTTAAGATCAGAATAAGAAAAGAGACATCTGCTCCTCTACAAAAGTAAAATGGTGCAATTTATTTCTCTTTTTACTTAAATAATTTTGACAATAGAATAAATAGGTCTGAATCTGTAACATCTAGCCATAAACATTACAGCTTGAGTCACAGAAATAAGAAAGCCTCCCAAAAAACTAAAAAGTACCATCCCATCCACACCAAAATGAACAGACTTGTCACCTTCCCTAAGAATTATTATTTATGGTCTGGTCTTATTATAGCAACATTCTGCACATATTTTTCTGTATCAGAATATTTAACAAATGTTGTGTCTTCTCTAACTGTAAGTGCATGGTACCAAAAAGAACCTATGCAGTGAATGGAACCTTTGTCTTCTAACCCACGTTTGCAAATTACTTTCTAGTGTTTCACTGAACAGGTGAGAAACAAACTGACACACAAGTAATGGGGCAATTGGACACTCCAGTCTACTCCAGTCTAGACTACAGCAGAGACTCAAATATATGAAAGGAGCTATTGTAGCTAGTTTTAAAAAAAAAAAATATCCATTGAAAATAACATTTCTGAACATTTTCATCTGAGAATACATCTTATTTCAGCTGCGGACAGATTTTGGTCCAGAAGCTGGATTATACACTCACAAAGCCAAAGAAATGAGCTAACAGTGCAAATACTTCAATGCACCTAAATTGAATCCCTCATTGTTGAAACTGGATAAAATCTTTTTAAATTACAATGATATCCTACTTTAGCAATTTCCGAGTCTTAACTTTTTCAGATACATAGCAGCAGTCAGCCACACACAGATCATCACATGATTTAAGACAATAAAATATGTGCAATGTAATCACAAAAGCAAAGCAAATACTCTACTATAGGATCTCTGTAGAGCAAAACAACACCGAATGGTCAGAGCCTCCTCCTAAAACATGGATGAAATTGCCATTGACATCCTCTGGGACTCATCATAATGCAGAAGAAGCAGGATACAGCCTCACGAAGCAAACTGCTTCAGAATGTTTCATAAACAGCAAACCAGTATTGGAGTGAACCCTGCACCTCTTGCTTGTTCAGAAGCCACACAGGTCAGCAGGATGGTTTAGCCTGGTAAAGGACTTTAGGAGTCAGATTTTTATACTATTAGAAGTCTGACTAAAATAGATGAAGATTTAGACTTCTACTTATTTAGATTAATTTTATTCATTTAGATTCTGAGAAGTGCTTTCCTTAATCTGTTTAATGTTATAGTATTGGGTTATGTCTCCCTTTCCTTGTACTGCACACATATTAAATGCTGAGTAATATGAACCTAACCATACCCTTTCCCTTAAAGAAGAAAAAAAAATCTGGATATTCTCTCCATCAGCAAATAAAGATAAGAGTAGCATGCTGAAAATGCCAATTTTACTGCATGTTTCGAGAGGTGATAACACTTTTCATGGAAAATTCTCTTTATCTAAAAAAAAAAAAATTTAAAAAAAAAAAATCAATAACCACACTCTCTTGAAATAAAATTGGAATTTTCTGAAAATATGCAAGCCTGCTCTATTTTTTGCAAATTCACATCATCTCAAGAGAACAAATAAGTTGCAATTATGGCATAGTACCAAATGAGTAAATAGTCTACTATTTGTGATGGGAAAGCAGGGAGGAAAGATAAACTTATGTAAGTACACATGAAAATGCTGAAAACTAACTGAAGAGCATGAAACGTGAATGCTTTTGTACCTATGTTCATACCCAGCCAAGAATTCCGCTTGAAGAGATGGAGCCTGCAAGAGCTGCATACATGACATTTACAAATATAAGCAGCTGGCTATGAGGAGTCTCTTAAAACTAATCAATTTTCCAATACATTTTATTATGGTTGTCAAAAATCCAATGATGCAGGTTAGTAAAAAAAAAAAAAAACAAAAAAAAAAAAACCAACAAACCACACACACTCCACAACCAGAAGAACCACACCATGGTAGCTGAATAATCTTTGCTTACTTGAAAAAGTTTGACAGCTTCCCTTGATTACAATAAAGGACACCTCATTAGGAGCACTAAGAATTGCTTTATGAGTTATATAGAGTTTATGGGTTTTCATCTCTGCTTTAGAATCTTAACCACATTGTCTCACTTATGCATAATCCATCAACTCAGGTGACAAATAGTCTTCTATATTTACACACTAGGAATATATAAGGGGCACAGTGTATTAGCAGCTGAAACCACAAACGCCACTGTCAATCAAACCGGCTGGCATAGGACCATATTTCTTGTCACCAAGAGGCTTAAAGCAAAGAATCTATGCCTAATTCTCTTAAACCTTATGGGTCAAAAGGTTTTAAAATTATTTTTGACACCATTTCTTTGCTTTGTCAACAGGCCTGAGTACTTTTTAACATGTAAAGGATATCAAAAAGCTGCTCATCAGAGCAGTCTGGCATTAACAATTTATGGGTTTAAAGTCTGGAGTGCGCAGTCATTCCGCTGGTCTCACAGCATGCCATTCCTGAATGAGAGGATGGAGATGCCACTGCAGGACTCAACTCTTATTAATGCAAAACCTTCAAACCAACCACCCGCACTCCAGGCAACCAGCACGTGCTGAGTCAAAGCCACCTCACAGCCTAGAGCTGCACGAAAGACCCTACCAGTGTGCACAAACTCTCATGCAGCCGCTTTCCTCCCCAGCACTTCTATGCCTGCTTCAAAGTCTTGTTTTCCCCCACACATCCCCAGACAAGCAAATAAGGTCTCCGAGTTGGCAGTGGTGGTGCCCTTTTCATTTGTAGAGCTACTCTGCACACAGATGACAAAGACCACCTCTGAAAAAAAAAAAAAATCTGAGGCTTTTTCAAACCTCCAGGAGACCAGCTGTTTGAGCTTTCCTCCCTAAAGATGCTGCTTTTCAGCAGGACCGAAGTCCCAGATGAAGCTTGGCCCCATCCTACCAGGCCAGCAGAAGGAAACATTGTTCCTTCCCACCAGAGCTCACAGTCCAGAAATTCTGAAAATACTGAATGACTGAAAAGCAATCCTCCTACACAAACTGCTGTCTGCAGCTTGCAGGGACTGCCACCAGCATCTTCCACTTTCTGCCCAGCACTTTCAAGACACAGTCTCTGTCATCTGGCAATGAGTGGAGATATGCCATGCAGCAGGCAGTGCAAAGCTTCTCTCAGAGCCAAAAGCTTGCAGGGGTGGGATGCTCACCCACCACCTAGAAATGACTGAGCAAATTTCTACCCAGTTTGTTCAGTAGAGCAAACCTGGTGTGTCCTCACAGCAGAGTGAAAAGCCTTCCAGCTGAAAACAAAGACAGCAGAGTGGCCTGGAAGAAGCTATAAGCAATGCAAGAAAGTTACACAGTGAAATAAGGTGAAGCTAAATAACAACGAGGGGAGCTTGAACTTGGTGAACATAAATTTGAAGAAGAGGGTGAAACAACAAGAGGGAAAAGATGACACAACATCAAATAGGGAGAGAATGGGAAGGAGATAGAATAAGAAACAAAAAGGAAATACAGCACATTTGCACTGAACAGATTGTTAGAAGTAGGGTCTAGTGCCCCAACATTACATTCAGACACCAGAATCAAAGTCCGCACCGAAGGCAGCTTGGAAAATCCAGAGTAGGTAGGTATATCTCTTTGTCATGTTCAATGAACTATTTATATTGGAAAACACTCTTAAGATCATAGAGTCCAGTTCTAAACCTGACACTGCCAAGTCCACCACAGCACCAAGCATCATGTCTACACATCTTTTAAATATGTCCAGGGATAGGGATTCAATCTCTTCTCCAGGCAGCCTGGTCAAGTGCTTGACAACCCTTCCAGTGAAGAAGCTTTTCCTGATGTCCAACATAAATCTCCCTTAGTACAACTTGAAATCATTTTCTCTCCTCCACACTAGTTACTAGAGAGAAGAGACCGACACCCACCTTAGTCCAACCTCCTTTTAGGAAGTTGTAGAAAGCAAGAAGGTGTCCCCTTAGCTTCCTCTTCTCGAGACTAAAGAACTCCAGTTCCCTCAGTTGCTCCTCACAGGACCTGTTCTCCAAATGCTCTACTAGCTTTGTTGCCCTTCTCTGGACTCCCTCCAGCATCATAATGTCCTTCATATAACGATAACTCCAAAAGACAGCATTCAACGTGCAGCCTCACTAGTGCTGAGTATAGAGGGACAATCCTTTCCCTGGTCCTGCTGGCTACCCTACTGCTGATACCGGTCAGGATACTGTTGGCCACCTTGCTACTTTCCAAGATTTGTTTTGAGGGCTCCTCCTGACTCTTTCAGGGAATAGGGATTTGACACTCTGTAATGAAGAGCATTACAAAACTACATGCACACGACAAAAATCAGCTTTTTGCACAGGAGTAAATCTTCTGCCTTGACACTAGTGAAATCCTCAGGGTTCCAAATGTGATAAAGGAGGCAGTGATGATGAAAACAGGTGCTCATGTCCATATACCTTTGCTTTACTGCAGAGCTATCATTGCCATAGACTATATTCCTCCTCTACTTCCAAAAGGCTGTGCCACACTAGCCTACACTTGTCCTCAGGTTTTCCTAAATATTAAAGCTTAAAAATAATTATTATTGCTAACAATAATAATATGCAACCTGGAAGACCCTACCCTTCTTGATGCAAGTACCTCCACATTCTTTCCCACTCTTACAAGAATTAGTTCTTCTGTCTGCTGAACTGCTGGAGCAGGGGGAAAAGGAGGAGGGTGGAGAAGAAGAGAGGAAGGGTAGCCAAGATGACAACCTTGTGCAACCCCTGGAAGTGCTCTGGGGCTGAATTTTGGCCCACAGCCCAGTGCTAGTGAGTACCACTGGCTTCATCTCTATTAGATCAAATACTATCACGAGGTTATATTCATTTTCCTCCCTGTGCTGTATGCATGCACTGAGTCTGTTTTTTATTTTGGTTAAGGGCAAGGACACTGCATTCAACAACCCAGACCAAAAGTCCTGATTAAAACAGTGTATTTCAGCACAACATATGCACGGTGACAGAAATATCAAAGTAGGTATGGATTTAATAAAAAATTGTCATAAAACAAACCAAAAGGGAGACAATGAGCCACAGAACACTATTACACATGAGGATCACAGCTCAGCCTTCCCAAACAGGGTGAAGTTAGGGTTTTGCATCAGGAGAACAGATTCCTTCCCAATGTCAGACCTCCCTCCCTTTGGCCCATTGCTTTAATACATCAGATTGCTGCACTGAAATTCAGAAAGCAGCACAGCCACAAGCTTCTCAGATCTCACTGTAGACAAAGATGGACACAAACCTCACCCTTAGATCTGACCTTTGTAAAGGTTGCAACCTGTCAGGATAGGGTGACAGATAACAGCCCATCTTAAGGAGTGGGAAGAAGAGAGGGAATAAAATACATCTTCCATAGTGGGGAGCAGGAGAGATGAAAGGCAGAGATAGAGGATTCCCATCAAGAAGTGAGGTGAAAAAGATACAAGTGTCTTGAAAGCAGACTGCAAAGTCCATGAAAAGGAGAAACAGATCTTCAGTGAGAACAGAAACACTCCAGAAGAAAGACAGCAATCACATGGTGAACCCTTTCCATCTTCAAAAAAAAAAAAAAAAAAAAAAGGGCAGTATAGGAATTTCTACTGTTATTGGAGCACCAAAAAACAACAAAATTCAGGTGTTTACAAGCTAATGCAAACACCAACTGATGGTGGTGGTGGATTACAAAATGTAGTTCAACTCGAATAACTTCTGAGCAATTTGAAGATTTTCCTCTTCCTCACTTTAACACTTGTTTTCTTTATCATCTTTCCCTTCTTATCCCCAGACCAATTAGACTTTTCTTTTTCTATAGAATTAAAGTTTGGGTTATAATAAAAGAACTATACTCCTTTCACTGAAACTGCAAATGCCTTTTCAGCCCTCATGCGTCTCTCTCTCTCACACACACCTTTAACAACTCCTGCAAGTTCCAGTGTGCTCCTTTCATCCTTAGTAAGTGACACTACAGATGGTTCTACTTTAGGGCAACAAAAGTGCAAGATTTTCTGATGATTTATAGCTGAATATTACATACGTTGCTTATGATACTACAGCTTTATATGAATATAGAACTGCTTTTGCCTCTGCAGGTCTCTCTTCAAAAAATTTATTACAACACTATTTTACAACTATTTTCTGTATTGAAGGAAAAGGTAACACTAATCAGTAGAAGGACAATTAAGTAGCAATTAAGGATTGCTTCCCCGTACATACATAAGAGAAGAGCCAGGTTTAGAGACGAGAGAAAATTCAGGGAATTTCCAGTAAACTGGGAATCAGAAGAGCACTGGTCATGCAACACCTCCGTTCAGCTTTAAAGAATTACAAATTCCTTTGTGGACGAACACACATCACTCTTGGTTGCTGACTTTATCTGGTGCCTCCTAGCTTTCCCTTACCAAAATTTCTCCCAAGAGGTGTACTGGCTTTGGTTCTGGGGAGCTCTGACTGCTTCCAGTTCTTTTACAGTTAACAGAGAGGAAGTATAAGGTGCAAAATTCTTTGGGAATGTTTCCCCTTTGTTAAGAAAGGTACCGAGAAATTTTACCTGCAAGAAAAACAAGTTACAAATTGACAACACCAGGTTTCAGCATAATCCTTTTTCCATTCTCTAACTAAATCTATCTGAATCTCAGACCTTTTGTTTGTCTGAGTTTGAGATCCTTCAGATACAGATCATGCAGAAGAAAGTCCCAAACACAGATCTGAAGGTAGTAGGCAATACTGCAAGGCTGTCAGACTTGTTAAGACAGATTCAATATTGATTCAATGTATACTTTGAGGGGGGTCTGAGAGCAGGCTTTCTTCCAAACCTATTGAATTCTGGTTCAATTTGACATTTAGGCTGAGGTTTGGACATGTTCTTGGTTTTGGGGGAGTGATTCATTCAAGGGGGAAAAAAAAATAAGTGGGATTAAAGTAATCCTAGATGTTAGAATTCAAAAAGGAAAAAACATGTTTAATATGATCTGAATAGCAGTAGAAACCTGAAGCCATAGAAAAATGATATATATATGGGAACAATAGCATAAATTACTAAGATCAGTGCATCTTAAATGCCAAAATGTATCCAGAAGCACTCTCAGGACAGGAATTCTGTATTGCACAGAACTGACTAGGAAAGTAGCTCAGATCATACCAGCACTAGGACAAAGCAGGAGTAAAAGGTGATTTAGCAGGCATGTACCAAATTAGCCCCACTAACCCAGTTGGGTACTCCATAACAGCTGGTTTTAGTTGCACACACAGTACAGGCAGGCGTGGAGACCCAGCTCCCATTTACTCCTCTACATCCAAGCCCCCAGTAACTCACCTAGCACAAAAACTCCTTCACTTTCTTGCCAAGATCTGAGACTCGGGGATTTGAATCTGGGAGGGAAGGAAGAGCAGCAAAACAAGGTCTGCAGCTGGTCTGGGACTTGGGTAGGGAAAAAAAAAAAAATAAAATGAGAAGCCATAAACTATTCTATTCTTCAAGAGAAAATGGGCTCAGGAGTCTGGAAATAGATTTCTGATTGCATTGGAAAGATTAAAATGATAACAAAATAAGTTTCAGAAATGGAAAATGGTCTGGAAAAGGAGTCTCCATATCTGCATATCTAATCTGCTTTTCTTTAGCTGTCTACTCAAATAGTGAATATGCACTGTAGGTTTCTATTAGCAAAATCGTAAGAAAGGATTGGGTGCCAAAACATTTATTTCCAAAGTGAAAGGCACATTAAGTGTTGAAAAAAACATCAGTTTTGTTGGTGTTGTGAATAGCGAAGCCTTAAGTGATTGCTTTTGTTATGAAAAGTAATGACAGGACATTTATATTTTGAAAGCATCTGAGTTGCTCAGATTATGATTTTTAGCATATTTGTGGTCTTTCCCTAGAGCATGTTGTTTGTGTGTGCATGTGCAGCTCAACTGTTCCTATCCTGTTAGCCAAAGCATGCATGGAATAAGGTCCTTTGATTCTCTAGCTGGGGCTGTCCCTCTGCACATCATACGCTGGGCTTTGCTCTCACCAGCTGAGCCCCACAAGCTACAGGGCCTCTTGTTGGGAACTGCATTTCTCCTGGCCCAGATCAACAGTGTAAAAGAGCTTTGAAATCCACCATGCAAGAGCTCAAAGTTTACCTGTCCATCAAGCTCTTGCTATCAGTTTGTCTGAATGCAGTTGCTTTGACCCACTCCAACTTCCATAGCTTTAAAGATGCCTAGGCTTCAGAAAAAGCAGGAGGCCTTCATCTAGCCATATTAGAGCTCGTGGAAAGCATTCAAGAATTCAGCAAGTAAATACATCATAGCAAAACACGCACTAAAAAGACAAAGACAACATTTTCTTTTCACAGAATGGTAGGGATCGGAAAAGACCTCTGGAGATTAGGTGATGTAGCCTCTCTGACAGAGCACAGGATTGCACGGGATCACATTGTCCAGGTGGGTTTTGAAAGTCTTCACAGGAGACTCCATAATCTCTTTAAGAAACCTGCTCCAGTGCGCTGGTACCCTCAAAGAATTTTCCACTTAAACTCAAGTGAAACCTCCCATGTTCTAGTTTATACTCACTACCTCTTGTCCTACCACTGGGCACCACTGAAAAGAGCCCAGCCCCATCCTCTTGGACTCTACCCTTTAGATATTGATAAGCATAGAGAAGATCCTGTTTCAGTCTTATCCAGGCTGAGGAGCTCCAAGTCTTTGAGTCTCTCCTTGTAAGAAAGATTCTTCAGCCCCCTCATCATCCTCCTGGTCCTTCTTTGGACTCTCCCCAAGTAGTTCCCTGTCTCTCAAACTAGTGAACCCAGAATTAGATGCAATATCCAGGTGTACCTCTCCTGACCTGCTGGCTACAGGTCTTAGTGCACCCCAGAATACCACACACAAGGGCACATTGCTGGCTCACGGTCAGCCTGTTGTTCACCAGGACTCCCAAGCTCTTCTCTGCAGAGCTGCTTCCCAGCAGGTCAACCTCTCACCTATGCTGGTACAGGGGATTATTCCTCCCCAGGTGCAGAGCTCTACACTTGACATTGTTGGACTTCATGAACCTCACCCCAACTGCCCAACCTGTCCGAGCCTCACTGAATTGCAACACAACACAGCCTGAGACTGTGTCAGCCATTGCTCCTGGTTCTGTATCATCACTAACATACCAGGAGTACAGACTTTTCTTCCATATGGTATCACCTTCATTGTCACTTCAGACTGCCTGAAAATGAGGTGGGGGCCAATAACACCCAACAGATTCAGAATTCAGAAAGTCACTGTCACATTGCCACCTCATGTGTCTGGGCAAAGGAGGCTGTGATCAATCAGCCAACAAAGGGTATCAGCCTCACAGGGCAGGCCAGGGACCAGCCATTCCCCAGCACAACTTGCCTCAAATTGTTTTTCCTCTCATAGCAATGCAGTGCTGTAATGCAGGCCTTTTACCCAGGGAGAATACAGGCACCGCAGACTGACAACACAGAGGGACAAAGCCCAGCTGCTCTGCAGACATCTTGGGAAGGAATGCACCTCTGTGAACATTCACGCACGCACCCAGAGTGTTTCAAAAACAGAGGGGTATAACCAAAACAAGCCTCTTCTTCCAACCTGTCAAGTCACACACATTCAACATGCAATTCCCTGGCCCAATTCCCTCTTCCGGCTCCCCCTCGCTGGCCCCAAATCTTACACGCTTCCAGCCAACTGCCATAGCTGCTCTCTTCCCTGCCACACACACACGCATCCATAGAAACTGCCCACCAGACCACAGAGCAACCAGTACACCAGGCCACCAAGTGGGAGAAAGGCAAGACTTAAAGAGGACTCCATAGTTGTGGAGGTCTGGTTAAAGGCAAATTCTCCACTTGTAGTCAAAGGCCAGTGTCCCTCTTTGTGCTATTCTCCTTGACAAGCACTCATCTCCTTCACCACACAATCCCTGTAGAAACTAGGAAGCATCTATGTCTCCCGGATGTGGCATTTTGAAAGGGAAAGATTATTCCAAATCCACTTTTATCCACCTCTATGAAATGAAAACAGGGATGATTTTATCACCAAAATGTTCCCTTTAAGTTTTTCTAAAGGATTGGAGAGACCAGATCTTGGTTTTACAGGCCACACTCAGTACCAGTTGACAGAATAATTTTACTGCCTTATGCCCAAACAAAACAAGTGAGAAAACACATATTTCCCTTCTTGTACAGGAAAACTTGGAGTAACAGACTCATTTCTATAGCTTCTAGGTATTCAGCTCAGCAAAATCTGTATCACTTTATGGATATGGTTAAAACACAGAACTTCATGATTAAATTCCTCTGTAGTGAATTTACTATGAGCATGAAATGCAGGTTAGTAAGTGGAGAATCAGACCTTAAGGTCTGTACAGCTACCATACATGACCAAGAAAAGGAAGCCCTGTTCCTATACTGGAAATCCACATTTCAAATAAATCGACAGCTAAACCATGTCTGAAGGCCAGTTCTCCACCCCACTCCTTCCGTATTCACTCCAGACTGAGCACATCAGGAACACTGAGGACATACTGGGTCTCCACATCTGCTCCCTTATCACATGTGTAAAACAGCACAGATACTTGTCCCTTCTCACATCTGTGTACTTTAAGGGAGTTATTCAACATCTAGTTCCATTTTCTCTAAACACTGATGTCAAGACCACTGATTCACTGATTTTAAGTACTACCAGGACACAAGCAACAACTATTTACAAACTGATTCCACCACCCCTACATATTCAGGCAACTCATGAACTTCATTGACTCTTCTTTTGCAGCATATAATAGATGCACAAGACCCAGACTCACATGCCCAGGTTGTACAAAACCAAGATTCTCCTAGAGATGCACCCCAAAGTCTGTACTTAGTGGTGCAACCTCCCCCTTCTCTTTGAGATGATGTGAGTGGATAACTACACATAAGTGAATTTTAAGGACAAGAGCATTTAAAAAAGCCACGCACACAAAAAGGAAAGTGATGAGATCCCTTTGCAAATCAGATCTTATTCAAGATTAGTTGAGAAGTAGTAAAGGGTAGGTTTGTTTTCTCCCTTCACTAGCTAGCCCAGAAGAAAGGTGAGGAGAAGGGATATACAGATGGTCAGTGGTGGCTTTCAGTGGTTGAGTTAAAGTTAAATTCACATACATTTCAAAAATTCCTCAATCTGTCACCAGTAACATGGACCCTGGGAAGGGCCAAAATACAGTTGTCCTATTTTCTGTTTCCTTGACACATTAGAAGGTTGCATTTCTCCTTTATAATTCAGCCAGTGTTGGGCTGTATTCACCTTGAAACACAAATCACTACTTATTCCTTCCAACGTATAACTTCTCCCTACTTGCACCTAGCTCATTTAAAAATTGGAATGAAGATATAATTCCAAATGTACTCCTATTTCTCTCTCACAGACAAACAATATTCTGAATTTGCAGTGAATTTACTGTTTACTCACAGTCCTCCTATTTTTTAGAAGATAGAATCATAGAAATGTTTTGGTTGGATAAGACCTCTAAGATCATCAAGTCAAACCATCAACCTAAGATCACTACATTGTAAAAACAGAGGGTGAAAATACAAAGCTGTTGAAAGTGAGGGAATACAGCAGGAAGCACCTTCCATGAAGTTAGAAGTTGAAGTAGTTGGACATACTTCAGATAAGAAGCAATTAGAGACACCAAACAGAAAACAGGTTATGGAGAAAGGTACTCAGAAGATGGTTACAACAGCTACTTTTCCTTATGTAAATTCAAAACCAAGAGGTTTGTCAAAATTTGTTGGCACCTGACAAAAAATCAAAACCATCCAACATACATACCTATCATGAAGTATACAATGAGATCAAGGAATTATATACTGCAGGAAGCAAAAATAAGAACTGAGCCACGTTCAGGCAGAATAGTGTGGCAAGATATATACAGGTGGATGTACATTTAGCACTGACGACCAGTTTCAGGAAGTTATTGGATCACATTGACTTAGGACAAACTCCAGCTCAAAAAGATAATTTCACGTAACAAATTATTTCACATCCTACCTCAAATTTCTTACCAAAAGCAGCAGCCAACTATCCTAAACTGCAACAAAAAAAAAAAATCAAATTATAATGGACAATTCAGAAGAAGAAATACACAGAGAAGGGAAGGAGAGAATTCTGCATCTTATACCAAATTTAAGTCATAATCTTGCTGAGTGTTTGCTTGTCTTGCATATCTCTAATAAAAACAACTTTTTTTCATTGCATCTCATCACACAGGAAAAGTTCCACTATAGAACAGCACATTAAAACACTTCAGGGTCTATGAAAGAGTTGATGAGGGAAAACCAAGCCAAAAATTCTAAGAAACACCCCCAGCATTTGCAATGGGGTGAACAGCACAGCTGAGGCAACAGAAGTTTTTTTTTTTTGTAACATAAATCTTCACATCCCAGTCCTGTTGAAGAGGTTATATGGAAGAAAAATCCTGGTTTTCATGGATCATCTCTGTTGGAAAGCATATGAAGAATGCTAAGGTTGCAATGCAGATGTGCAGAGAAAGTGCAGCAGGGACCAGTGGAGAATCACAGAAACATCCAGGCTGGAAAAAACCCTCAGGATCACCAAATCCAACCTATAACCCTACTCTACAAGATTCACCTTAAACCATAGCCCTAAGCATCACATCCAAACGACCCTTAAACACATCCAGGGTTAGTGACTCAGCCACCTCCCTGGACAGCTCATTCCAGTGCCTGACCACTCATTCTGTGAAAAACTTTTTCCTAATGTTCAATCTAAAACTATCCATTCTCAGCTTGAGGCCATTCCCCCTTGTTCTATCTCCAGTTACCTGTGAGAAGAGACCAGCAGCAGCCTCTCCACAGCGTCCCTTCAGGTAGCTGTAGACAGCAACGAGGTCTCCTCTCAGCCTCCTCTTTTTCAAACTAAACAGCCCCAGCTCCCTCATAAGATTTATTCTCCAGGCCCTTCCCCAGCTTCTTTGCCCTCCTCTGGACCCACTCCAGCACCTCCACAGCTCTCTTGTATTGCGGTGCCCAAAACTGAAGGCAACACTCAAGGTGTGGCCTCACCACAGCCGAGTACAAGGAGACAATCACCTCCCTGCTCCTCCTGCTGGCCACAGCATTTGTAATACAAGCCAGGATGCCACTGGGCTTCTTGGCCATCTGGACACACTGCTGGTTTATATTCAGCTGCCTGTCTGTTACAACCCCCAGATCCCTTTCTGCCAGCAGCTTTCCAGCCACACTGCCCCAAGCCTGTAGCATTGCTTGGGGTTGCTGTGACCCAAGTGCAGCACCTGGCATTTGGCCTTGTTGAAACTCATCCCATTAATGTTGAACCATTGGTCTAGCCTATCCAAGTCCCTCTGAAGAGCCTCTCTGCCCTCATTCAGATCAACACTGCCACCTGACTTGGTGTCATCTACAAACTTACTGATGACACTCTCTATGCCTGAATCAAAATCTTCAAGATGTTAAAAAGAAGTGGTCCCAACACAGATCCCTGAGGAACGCCATTGTTGACCAGCCACCAACTGGATTTAACTTCACTGATTACCACTCTCTGGGCCCTCCTGTCCAGCCGGTGCTTTAAGAAAGAAAAGAATGAAACAAAGCACAGTACTTCCACTGAGCTTTGAAGTGGCCAGCTCCCTGAAAATGAGGAAATTGTAAGGTAACTTAATGGAGAGGAAATATTTAGGCAGAAATTGCAACTGAAAATTGAAATTCTGAAAGTCATAATTAGTAAGTATGTTTAATCGATTAGATGGACAACTAATAAAGGTCAATTACAAAAATCAAAAAGAGTTGATATATTTTGAAAGAAAAGAGGTGGAAAGGGTAGGTGTTTCTGGTTGGAATCAAAGGATTAAAAACACTACATAAAGATGTGGGATGCACATTATTTTTTAAGTATGTCTGAAATTGAAGAGAGTTCAGGGAAGACCTATGGAAACATGTATAGGACTGAAGCAAAAGCTCAAATTTTAAAAGGTAAACCTGTGTAATTTATTAAAGCAGAATATACTGGTATCTTAACACAAAAAAATAAAAAAATCCTAAGCTACAACTTTGAACCAATACTAGAAGTAAAGCCAAGCAAACTCAGGTAAAATAAGACAGCATCCTTTCATTTTTTCAACAGCAAAGTTGACTAATAATGGTAGGAACTACAAAAAGAAATGAGAATATTCTCACTCTAAATATCAAGACTGTTTTGAGAAGATGTGCTTCAGCTAAAAACAAGCAACGGAAGATCAATTCCCATGTATCCTTTCCTGTCAAGGTTTCTGTCTTGCCAAACAGGTGCAGTGAAGCAGATCATACTATATTCTTTTCCAACCCTTTTGCCTGCACTGCTGGCTACACATACTATAGGATCCCAAAACATATCTTCAATGCAGTAATACCCAAGACTGAACTTCTCCCTTGTAACTGGCAGATGAATATTACCATTTCCCACTGCCCACTCCAATGCTGTTTTACTCTATTGGTGCAGCTCTTTCTTATGCAACAGTACTGTTTGCACGTTTTACATCTTGTCCCTCTGTAAACAAAAGTGATGCTAGCACAGAGTGACACCATCTTGCACCCATCCTTTGCTTGTATGCAGCTCAAACAGCAATTTGAAACATTAGAAACCTAACATGCATCCAGGTTTTGAAGTTACACCAAAGTGAAGTACACCAAAGCGTAAGATGAGGACTGTTGAGGAAAGTTCTCCTCCCCCTCTACTCTGCCTTGCTGAGCCCTCACCTGGAGTATTGTGTTCAGTTCTGGGCTTCCCAGTTCAAGCAGGACAGGGAACTGCTTGAGAGAGGACAGCTAATGGCTACAAAGTTGGTTAGGGGACTAGAGCATCTCTTTCATGAAGAAAGACTAAGGGACTTGTTTTTAGTCTGGAAAAGAGAAGATTGAGGGGGATCTTACCAATACTCAAAGGGTTGGTGTCTGGAGGATGAGGCAAATGTTTTCTTGGTATTGCCCAGCAACAAGACAAGATTTAACAGGCACAAGTTTAACAATTAAATTCTCTTTGAACATGAGGAACAACTTCTTTAATGTTGAAGGTGGTAGAGTACCAGAGCAAGTTTGCCCAGAAGCAAGGTAGAATCTCCATCTCTGGAGTCACTCAAATCTGCCTGGACAGCATTCTCTAAAACCTTCCCTAGATGTCCCTGCTTTGGGCAGCGGGGGTGGACTAGATCATCACCAGAGGTCCCTTCCAACCCCTACTATTCTGTGATTCTGTGGCTACACTAAATCATCTCAGCAAACACTCAACACTGAAGCAAGTTTATATACACCCAAACCATCCTTTTTAAACTACTGTTATGACCTACCAAGAAAAAGGACACCACAGCCTGCTAGGAAATACAGTGAAAAAGAAAAATAAGTTACTGTTGTGGTCTATGTGTATTAATTGGTGTAAACCAACAAAACTAGTGGGCCAGAAAAGTCACCTAACCATGTGAAAAGGTCTGACACATGGATGGGGAAGATACCTGCTGTCCCAGTAGGTTAAGTCCCAGAGGACAAGAGCAACTTAAGCCATTTCTGTAACTCTTAGTAACAACTGAGTTACCTCTGTGTGACCAGCAGAAGGGAAGTCGTTGTTCCCCTGTACTCAACACTGGTGAGGCCCAATCTTGAATCCTGGGCTCAGTTTTGGAGCCTACACTACAAGAATCACACTGAGGTGCTGGAGAAGGTCCAGAGATGGGCAACAAAGCCGGTGAAGAGTCTGGAGAACAGGTCTGGTGAAGAGTGGCTAAGGGAACTGGGGTTGTTTAGTCTGGAGAAAAGGAGGCTGTGAGGGGCCTTCTCACTCTACACAACTCCCTTAAAAAATGTTGGAGCCTGGCAGGTGTTGGTCTCTTCTCCCAACAAACAAGTGATAGGATGAGACAAAATGGCCTCAAGGTGCACCAGGGGAGGTTTACATTGGACATTAGAAGAAATTTGACCAAAAGGGTTCTCGAAGATTGGAACAGGCTCCCCAGATAGGTGCTTGAATCCCCATCCCTGGAAATGCTTAGAAGATGCAGAGATGTGGTGCTGAGGGACATTGTTTAACACCAGACTTGGTAGAGTTAGATAATGGTTAGACTCAATCTTAAAGATCTTTTCCAACCAAAACAATTCTGTCTGTGCAGATGCATTCCCCCACCAAGCAAACATTGAGGATGATGACCAATAGACATCTCAGGTGCAAGTCCACCAGCATCTTTCAAGGCTGACATTCACATTTGCAGTTCAAGAAGTGACCTCAGCATTTCCAGTTTTTCATATTAGCTTTCTCTCCAAAACAGACAGCTTCTAATATTGTATTTCACAGTGTGCATCATTTCAGTAACCCTGACTGATGCTCAGTAGCTCCTGGGAGAAGGCCAGCTATTCTCATCCAAGTTCATTCATTAGACTTTAGAGGAAAGGTCACACTAGCCAAAGGAAAGCTATCCCGCAGCAGTTATTTTTGCAGCTCACAGAAAGGGTCGTACCCAGCTCCACACTATCACGTTGCATGCTACTCATCCTCCTCACACGTGCTTGCCCTGTCAGCTCATACATCACTTGCACACGATGTTTTCAGCTGGTTTAAGTTGTGCCCTCCCTCCCCACCTCAAGGAATTAGAAATGCAAATCTCATTACAATCAGCACCAGCAGCCAAATAATTATGGATTTGGGAGCTCAGTTTTATACCACAGTTGAAAGAAGCAAAATTGATTTAGCTGAACAAAACACCTTAGGAAAAACAAAAGTACCAAGCTGTAGAAAGTACAACCAGAACCACTGATCTACAGACCTGCAGCAGAAGAGCAAAGCGTGACATATGTCAATAGGGATATGCAAGTGTCCTTTACAGGATTTACAATGTATATATTAAGAAGCTAGAAGGATTTAACCAAATTACTGTACTGACAACCTTAAAGCTAACTGCATGTGTTCTGACATCATACGTGGTATGGCAGGATACCTCCACAAAGAGATGCATTCCAAACAGCTCATGCCAGTGTTTTGAATAAGATATGATTTATATTTACTTTTGTTTTGTGTTTTTTTACTAGGGGATAAATAACAAAATAAAGCATGTCACATTTTGTTTATTCTTTTTTGGCCTTCCCAGCCAAGCATGCTCTCAGTCTGCAAACATTTAACATTTTCAGCATCAGCGCTTTACCACAGAAGACATCTGAAGGTTATCCTCTTCCCTTTAATAAATTATATAACCCAAAGGTTGATCAAAGCACTCTCTCAACTTGAGCAGAGTAATGAAAAGTTTAAATTAAAATCATTTAAATTTCCCTAGTATTGAAAATGTGGCTATGCATGGCAGAGAGGAGGAGGTTGTTGGGGGTTTTTGGATTACTGATTTTATTTTTTAAATAGACATAATCAAATCTTCTTTTTAAGTTACAATTAATTCCTAGCTGGAAGAAGGCAAAACCCATATGGAATTAAATTTCTCTTTGGAAATTATGTGTTTGCATTCCTCCTATATGATGATTTTTACCACACCAGAAACTTCCTAATTAATTGCAACCTACTTCACTATACAGAAACAGATGTAAATAAGAACTTTTCTAGTCACTATAATCCTCCTCACTACAAATGTATGTAAAGCAGAGCACTAGAGGCTTTGCACACCTACAGACTAAATTGAATTCCACCACCTCCTGATCTAGTTGGGGATGTCTCTGCTCAGTGCAGGGAACTTACAAGGGTCCCTTCCAACCCAGTGCATTCTATGATTCTGTGAACTTCTGCAGGATATCAGCAGCTTTTTTCCTGTTAAGTGCAGGACAGAAGTGAGATTTCAAAACAAATTCACTCATTGCTGCTCTTATTCTACTCCAAGGGAAGTCAATGCTTAAAGCCCTTTGAACACCCTACCTGAAGCACTCCACCCATAAGAAAAAATGGCTCCAAAGGATGAAACAAAGAACAGAACTGAAAAAAGTCACCCTTGCTGCATTGTGCTTTGGAGTCAGGGGGATATTATCAGAACCTGAGTATTTAGGAAAATCTGCCAAGTGATTGAGCTTGGTCTTATGTAGGAAAAGGCTGTCAGGATCATAGGAACACTCAAGATATTGGAGAACTTAAAAGTGAGAAAACACAAAAGCAGTAAAATTCGATGAAAACAAAAATACTGGAGACTGAAACACGCTCAAGAGATGCAAGTGTGGCCTAATGCCAATCACCATCAGCTTGAAAGATGGTACTTATTAAGGAGAGAGTTTCATACTCAAGAGACTGTTTCAGAGTAAGCTGTGGGATCAGGAAAAGGGTAGCTCAGATGATGGATACTGTCAGTGGAAAACTCACAGTAGGCTTGCTGACAAAGACTTTTGAAAATATGAAGAGACTGAATAGGAAATTGCAATGTTCTTCCAGCCCAGTTCTCTCTCAGCAGCTGTTTTCCCACCTAGAAGTAGTCAATTGTAAATTAATCCACTGCCCCAAGTTTACTTTCTTTGAGTTTAGAGACCAAAGGCCTCTGTAACAAAGAGGAGATGGTCTTTTGAAACCAAAGGATCAAGGATCACTGCTTTCAGCATGTAATCACTAAGGTTGCTACCTTAGTTTACACAATGCTATAAAAAGTGACCCATGACTTGCAACTTCATAGAGTTCAGTGCACTGCAACCCCAAAAGGAAAGAAACCTCCCATTACACAGCCTACAGCACGTCTGAAAGGAACATTATTAGGTTAGGAAAATCCAGTCAATGCGATTGGTATGAATATCTAATTTTTAGATCTCTTAAGACACTGGATCAGGCTTTGGGAAACCTGCATTCAATTTCTGTCTTTGCCAGAGACTTCCTGTGCGACCTCAGGAACATCACTCTGCTATTGGAGCCTCTTTGATTGCTCATAGGCAACAGGCAGACAATACTTCCCCACTCTGCCATATCCATACCATTCATTTCACAGCTACATCAGTCACTGTGGCAGAACTTTACACCAGGCTGTTTCAGGCTCCATGCAACATGAACCTGAATATTCAATCTTGCTTTAACACCAATTGCTTACATATATATATATATATACATACACACACACAAAAACACAATCATATGTATGTGTGTATATATATACATACACATATATACATATATATATAATATATACACACACATATACACACACACACACCCCCTTTTAATTTTTTTTTTTGTTGGAAAAGGAAAAGGTTGTCTATCCTACAGTGATTTGAGAGGGGAATGCATCCACATGGATTTTGGTACGTTTTAAATGTGCGGATCTGCAGACCATGGAAAGGGAGACTACTCTCCTAACACCAAAACCACTTTACCTCATAACCTTTTTCCTACTACTGTTCTTAAAACTATTTCTGTTTCATCATATGCAAGGTATATCCAAGGAGCAGGAAGACAAACTGAACTCCTTTGGACTATTAAAAAAAAAAAAAAAAAAAAAAAA
Organism: Ramphastos sulfuratus; assembly: GCA_013399055.1. Lineage (NCBI taxonomy): Eukaryota > Metazoa > Chordata > Aves > Piciformes > Ramphastidae > Ramphastos > Ramphastos sulfuratus. The sequence continues at coordinate 51,619 of WBNM01012182.1, forward strand.
ATCACAAAATGGTGGGAAATAAGTGGTTTGATGAGTACCTTGCCTTTTTTTTTTATTCTGTTCCTTCTCTCACCAAGTACATTGAGGACTCTAAAGGGCTACCTCAGTGCCTTGGGATCCATACTCAAGATGTCTCCTTCTCACAATGCAATAGGCTCTCACTTTCAACCATTAACACATCCCACTCTCAGTCATGTGTCAAGGGTTCTAGGAGCCTAACAGCAGCTGTCTTCAAAATAATAAAGAAAAAAAAAAAATCCAACCAAAACCCCCAAAACTATACCACGTTCGAGACCATCCAACTGTTTCACATCTGCAGTGCGCTCAGCCAGACTGAAAATGTGTTCCGAGTAAGTGATGGAAACAGGTCAGTGTAAATACTTGGCAGCAACAACAGACACTGCAGTGTCCTGCTTTTTATTTCAAAAGCTAGCACATATCCTCTGTAATGGGGGGGGAAAGAAAAACACAACTCTGAGGACAAGGTGATTTGCTCCAGAGAGACACTCAACATGTCTGTTTTGGTGTTCAGCCCTAGAAATCTTTTATTATGTAAACACACTGCCCAAAGGTAAGATGGATATTCCTTCATTTATTTGATGATCAGAAAGGTCAAACATACTAAATTTCTTGAAGAGACACTAAAACTGCTGTCCTACCATTAGCATTTTGATCTGCTGCCTCTGAGGTCAAGTATTTTAAACAGCATAGTTATTCCTCTCTTCCCCATCTCTTTTTTTGGGGGGGGGAGGTAGGATGCTACAAAAAAACTACATCAAGCAAAGTTATCAGCATGGTCATCTTTGACTTGTACTTGGAAGGAACCTAGCTTATTTTTCGCACAAAAAACCTCCTCAGCTTAAGCACTCAGGACAAAGAGCAAAAAGTGATAAAGGCATTTTGCTTTTGGAAGCAGCCTTTAACAATGTAGAACTTTGTGGTAGTAAGGGGATATGGTTTCAATTCTAACCTGGATCAGACTCTAAATATTCTGACATGGATCAAGCAGAATTGCCAAAACATATTCTTCCCTTTCAAAACATTCCATTGGCTCTGGCCTCATTAGGCAGTTTAAATGCAATTTCATTTTAAAAAATTAAAAATACAGTGTTAAAAGGTTACAGTGAAATAGCAAAAAGATGTGGAGCAGAAGAACACTAGCACTTTAATTATTCCACTTCTGCTCTCTATGGGGTACCATAGCATTAGCTGTCAGATTAGAATTAGGCATTGCCTGAGTGAAGAGCTGTTACATTTACTAGGTTAATTTCTACCAGTTTTTCTGGAATTACTAAAATTAAAACCATTGTTTTCTCTTATGTGGCAGGTTAAGGCAGCTTGCTATAAACACCACTATGAAAAATACTTCAAGAACCACAGCTGGCTCTGCTTCAGAGTAGGATTAGAACAGATGACTCTCAGAGATCCCTTTCAACCTAACTTACTCTACAACACCCTTAAACGTCTTTTTTCCACTCCTTTTTAAACTCATTTCCTAAGTATTTTCTTGCTTACATTGACAAATACATTAGATTATGTCACACACGCAGTTTCTACCGGCCACACAAGTTGCTCAGTCACATTTTTAACTGGATCTGTGGCACCATTTAGCATGACCATGGTTATTCCACTGTCACAACTTCTGCTTGATTACTGAGAAAGCAATCCAAATGCTGCTAAAAAGCAAGCATGTTTATATGCCCTTTGAACAACGAAGATGTTGCAAGAGTGTCCTAAGGTAATTATACAACTTATGCAAGTATCACCTTAACCACACTTCCATCCCCCTCAAGTTTTTCAGATTGACCAATTTTTCATTTGTCTTCTTGCACAGCAAAGAAGAAATACTTTACCAAGCTAAATACAACTGTGAATCCATATTTCTGATGTCCTGCTTTCCTCTCCCATGTGAGGGGACATCCATCACAGTCCTGGCCTGAATATCTTTGTACCCCATATTTGTCAAGATGAAATCCTAAGTTCTCCTGTGTTTGCTATTTCCCTCAGTAAGAACAGCAGTGCCACATTGCAGTGATTCAGACTGAAGAATGTAGGTAGAAAGGCATAGACAAGTGGAAACCAAAAGGTCTTACTAGCACCAGATTTCTCTCCTCCCACACCTGCAGGAAAATTGTTCATGTATGTACATCAACTTGAGTCCCTGATTAGTGACATCTCTTACAGGTTGCTCTGAAGAAACTGCAGCACTGGGAAATTAGAGATTATCTTACATAGCAGAACAATTTATTCTTTTATTTTTAAAGACAATCTGGATAAAGGGAAGTAGATTACTAATCGAGTACTACTGAGGAGTTCTTCAAGATATTAGATAAAATATCACACCCATTATGTTAGTAAATAGCCCAGAAAACAGTAAACAGCAAGATAACTGCTTCAAGACAAGCTTTATGTTTGTTAGGATGACACAGAAGGATCTTGTATCACTTGAAGAACATTCTCCTAGATACTATTGAGAAGTGTAAGTACAAGCTGAAATAGACAAATTAATCGAAAATTACTAGCAAGCAAGCAGAAGGCCATGGTACGAGTTCAAGGTACACTTGTTGAGGAAGCAAGCAGGGCACACCACAGGGAAAAACATTTCTAAGAAGCAGTGTAATTATGAATTCTGTCTAGCTGCAGCTTGGCAAAACTTGGAGGCACCGCAAGGTCCCAAATCTGTCTTTCAAGTAGACCACAATTCCCGCCCTTAGGTTTACCTAAGGTACCCAAACAGATCAACCGCTGGACAAATAAGATGTTTCTTTGACTAACCTTAGACAGAACATTTCATGCCACATATTCTGACCTTGGCCAATAAAATTTGTTGTTTCCTCAAAGTGCTTGTAACCCAACACATCAAGCTAACCCCATAGCTACACAATATTCGGTCACAAAACTCACAGCTGCATGTTGAAGGATAATAAAAACATGGAAATTCACAAAATAAAAAAGGCAACATTAAAATTTCACCCTTTCTTGTAACACAGCTTTTTTAAAAAAAAAAAAAAAAAAAGGCAAAGAAAAGTCCTTAGCTTTACTATACTTTGCTTTAAGTGCCTGTTAGACCAACTCCAAATGACTAGAGTAGCTTAGGCCAGTAGGACCAATTCATCTAGTTAAATGACACCAAGATATGCTGCTCATACCACTAACAAGGCTTAGCGTGCTGGTGGCATTCTAAAGATAGCATTGTTAAATAAGCCAAAAACACCCCAGGAATCAAGCTCAATATATAATGCAAATCCATTCCCCATCAATTAGGATGACACATAGACTGCTAAAAGTATACAAATCCATAGTGACTGTTGATCCTCTGAACCCAGTCCAGCTCTCTAAACCTACGGCTGTGGATATCAGCTGCTACAGGTGGCCCTTAAAGTCCCAACTTCCCTGGGAAGCTTATTCCAGTCTTTAAAAGCTCTTTCAGTGAAGAAGTTTCTTCTCTTATCCAACCTAAAGTCCCCCTAGTGCAACCTGAGGTCATTTCCTCTTGTCCTATCACTTGTTACTAGTGAGAAGAGACCAATACACCCACCTCACTCCAATCTCCTTTCAAGGAATTGTAGAGAGCAAGAAGATCATTCTCCCTTCAGTCTCCTTTTCTCCAGGTTAAACAACCCCAGTTCCCTCAGATGCTCCTCACAAGACCTGTTCTCCAAACCCTTTACCAGCTTTGTCAGCCTTCAGTGGACATACTTCAATATCTCAATGTCTTTGTTGTAGTGTGGACCCCAAAACTGAACCTAGAACTCAAGTTGTGGTCTCCTCAAGATGGAGCAGTTGCACAGTTCTGTAGGACTATTGAATTATTACTGAGCCTGAGAAAAAGTTAAGATTTGAGACCATACTGTCTGCTCATGAAGCTGCATATTAGAGAAGATATGGTCAAAACCCCAGAAATAAAAGCACCTTCTGAACATTTGCTGCAAATGTGTATCGGATTTAAAACCAGCAATCCATTCCTGCTTCTTCGTGGTGTATAGCATTGCTGTGGACTGCTGAGTAGCTGTCATGCTATGCAGCCTGGCTGCTCTCCAGTCCTGGGTGAAGCAATCCCCACAGCATTTGCATGGAAGAGATGATGGGTTCCTTTGATGTGAATGATCCCAAGCAAATAAGAGGTGTTTTTTTACCCCTGGCATTTATTGATTTATTGCCTGCTACTCACATCTAAAAACCTATGCCAGGTGTCCCAAAAACTCCACAAAATCTTTCGATGCCCATGTAAAGAACATCCAGTCTCCACATCTTATGTTGTGGGAATTTTGCAAGAGCTTTGCAAAAGCTGAAGGCAATCTCTTCTTTGATAACTGTTTCTTTGCATATTCAGCTGCAAATATGCTGTAAAAAAGACAGTTCCTTTGATACAACACAAGTGGTTTTTATTGAAATGCATTTGTTGGTTTAACTTTGCAGCTTTAGACAGTTTCTGCAAATAATTTTTGATAATTACTTAAATGTTATTTCATATGAAAGTCATTACTACTAAAATGTGCAGTACCCCATCAGCAAGAAAAAAAAGAAAAAGAAAAGAAATGGGCAAAAGTTGCAAGCACAGCTCATCTATTGTTTCCTACTCAAGCAGAGTTGCAAATGAAATGCCAACAGTCCCTAGCAAAGTGTCTGGAGACTCCTGCAGTTTTCTAGAATTATGTGGTACGGGTCTTGGTGCTTCACAGACACCACAGCTGATGTACAGGAGAAAAAAAAAAAAAAATGAAAGATGCGTTTCTCAAAACTGTGTGTGGTGTGCTCTGCATCCGATTGGAAACAGAAAACCTGCTCATGAATGGCTGCTCACTTAGGCACAGGGAACCACATGGGCATGGTGGGTTTAGAAGAGGTATTAAATTTTGCACCATAAACAAAGTAAAAGTGCGCTCCAAATATTCATTGGCCTGCTGAAGTCCACCTCTACTGTGAAATTCATTCTTTTGTAACAAAGGTCTACTAGCTTTGGAGGCTTCCAGGAGAAGGGGAGTAGTGTGCCTGCCCTTACAAGCAAGTCTACACTGAAACATGTGTACTGGTTTGAGGCTAATTGGAATATTTTAACAGAGAAAATTATAGGCTGTGAAAAGCAAACAATAGTGTTGTCTACTGCACTCATTGGCTTGCTGAGATATATAAGAACAAGAACACAAACATAGGTAAGACAGTTTCTTGGTCTCTCTCTGGGAGCCAGCGTGTCTTCTCCTCTCTGCTGAATAACCTAACTAACTACACTACTTCTAACCCCCCTNAATTTCACAATTGTTTTCTAAGGTACTTTTCCAATCTGTTCTGCCATCAGGATGAAAAACAGTCTAACTACAAAGTGATCATGAACCCAAAAAAAATTAGAAAAGCCTTTCTAGGAAAGGTGTTTCCTCTCTGTTCTGGGATGTGATTATTTTATATACTGTGAAAAGCATATCAGTTCTTAAGCTTTCCCAAAAGTTTTCATCTAAATACAGAGAAATAATCTGCCCAGAAATTAACCAATATTTCAGTAATGGAAAAAAAAAAAAAAAAAAAATCAGTCTTCTGGCAGATAGACTAAACAAAAAGGTATTGAAAATTAGACATTTTGAAAATAGATCTAGTATTTTATGCCTTCCAGTGACTGCAAGAGCAGAGGATGGGGCGGGGGGGGGGGGGGGGAATAAATAAATATATATGAAGTCTGGGTTGGGTTTTTCTGGTCTGTAATTGCAAAGGTTACAAATACTAGAGCATTGTATAAGCATGTAGATTCCAATCAAAGATGACAAACCTTTCTTTAAGACAACCACCAAAGCCCAGGAAAGGCTCCCAGCTCTGTGACCAAAACAAATATTAATCAACAGGGTCTACAGAGAAAGAATGGCTGGTTACTCAGGCGCCATAACAACTTTGGTTGCTGCCAAATTTAGTGCCAAGATGCTATTCTGGCTTCAACAAGCTCATTTTAGAACCGGTTAAGTCAATTAAGTTAAACCTAACTGCTGGAAAATTATGAATGGGATGTCCAAACAGAGCTTGTCTCAACTAATCTGCCTCTCAACCAACTTTAAATGTAACCAGGGCAGCTCTTGTTGTTTAGACAAGGCATATACAACATTTCTGGGATAGCTTAAACATTCTCCAGTAAGCAGCATTTATGTTTTCAAATGCTGCGGTACAGAAAATCTCCTGGAAACCACTGGGGCTGTTAAGTTTCTGTCAAAGTTTTTGCAGTATCTTTGCCCTTCCTTATTCCCATTAGAAAAGGGAAATAAAAAAAAATTGGAAAGGAGTATTCAAGGGTTGGGGGTTTTTAGTTTGTTTCGTTGCTCAGATTTTTTCTTAAATTTTTAATATACAGCTGCATAGCCTTGCGGTGACACTCTACCAGTTTTCTCCAATATCTTTCTGCTATAAAAGGAAATTGCAAGACGAAAAGAATGACTACAGACAAATGCACTTCTGAAGTAAGCAAATAAGATTTAAAAATAAAAAAGCCACGATAAAAATAGTTGTCCAGGCATAAAAATTCCTCCGCATCTCTTTCCTCCCAAGCATTTCAGCATCTGAGTTTAAGACGTTTGAACTAACTTCTCTTTGTTGATTTGTGGACAAGGAGACCACCACCACAGCACAGCTTGAAAAAGAAACCATCAGAGCTGAATACCTGCTTAATCACAGAATTGTCAAATGGTTTGGGTTGGAAGTGACCTCCAAAGGTCAGCTGCAATGAGCAGGGACATCCTCCACTAGATCGGGTTGCTCAGAGTCTTGTTGAGCCTGACCTTGAATATCTCCAGGGATGGAGCCTCAACTACTTCCCTGGGTAACCTGTTCCAGTGCTCCACCACCCTCATGGTAACGAACTTGTTCCTAACATTCAGCCTAAATGTCCTCTTCTCTAATTTCAAGCCATTGCCCTTTGTCCTATCACTGCAAGGTTTGTACACAGTCCCTCTCTAGCCTTCTTGCAGGCCCCCTTCAGGTACTTGAAGGCTGCTATTAGGTCTTTACTCTGAGGCATTGTTTGGGACATGGAAGTGTTCTGTTAAATGAAAGCTACTTCCAATCATCCATAAAGTTCAAATTTTCTCCTTCAAATTCTTTTTTTAAAGCTCTCCTCTGCCACAACCATCACTCCAGAAGGGGAAAAAAAAAAAAAAAAAAAAAGAAAGAAATGTTTGGGGAAAAAAAAAAGAGATCAATTTTAAGGCCACTGCAAATTTTACCTCTCTGTCTCATCACATTTTCTTTGCAACCACTGGACTTTTTTAACCATGTCCATCAAGAATCTTGTCTAAGTAGGTTAGACAGGAATCCTAGGCTTCATATACTCTTTCATTACAACAGTCTTGAGTCTTAGGCTTCACACAGATGGATAATACATTTAACCAGTGACACTGAAAGCAATGGGAAAGAATTTAGAGTAAGGGGAAAACTAAGGATAGCTAGGGGTGGGAATAAATCAACTCTTTCCACAAGAGGCTGGAAAGGTTCCACAAATTTGTGCACACCTATTCTTTGTGAGGGTGGTATCACTGTTGATGCCATCAGAACAGTTTATCCTGGTAAGCACAACTTTTTAGTGGCACCAAGATACCCTGGTCTTGAAATTAATAAATTCAGTCCATTTTAACACTTAGTACAATGCATTCCATTTAACTGGTGGTTAAAAGAATGTGCTTTTTAATCATCTACAGAAAAAAAGCCTGGATTTAACAAAAAAAAAAAAAAAGTATAATCCAGAGACTGGAAATGGCAGGTGACTAATAGCGTTTACACTTTCAACAATTGCGGTCAAGTTTTTATGTGTAAAGCTCTGGGATAAACTCAAGAGATGATTACTGTAATTAAGGAATTTACAGATCTCTTTCTTTAGAGACAAGCTATTTGGCAGAGAACTGCAGCCTCTTCAATGAACTCCTTCCAATCCTCTGAAGTCATTAATTTCTGCCCATTAGGTTCCCAACCAGCATACACAGGGTGTCAGTCAAAGCCCTACCTGAGACAAACAGTTCTTGCAGACATTTTTCAGCTTCTGGCTTTGCCAGACACACAGGGGCACTTCCAGAGAAGGAGTCAGACTCCAACTAGATCCAACCCACCACACACCCAACAAGCAGTAACAAGTACTAACTTGAGTACAGTGAGTCCTGACTACATTTAGGTTAAAGTTATTTCTTCAAGAATAGAAGAGTGAAAATCCAGATGTACACAGTTGTGACTACTGCTTCTCTCCAAGGAGGCTACATTCCCATCCCAGTCCAAGTCATTAGGAGTTTATATGGCACAGTTGGGTATACTACAGATATGCAAAAGTGGATTGCCTTTGCTAGGAGAGGTGGACTAGAGACAGCACAAGAACCTACATTACAAAAAACCTTCCTCAATGACTCCTGCATCTCAGGTTTCGCCTGGGAATAAGTGTCTAGACACATGCCACAGACACTGAAGGAAGTGGATACATCTTCAGGTACAGTGCACCTATGAATAAATACCTTAGCCAAACATCTAGTGAAAAATCTTTTAGCTCTAATGTAGCACCCAAATCTAAATGTCGTCTGAACTGATCAAACACTGACTACAGAAGTCGTACAAGTCAGTGAAGATTTTTAATACAGTGATTTGGGTTTCCCAGATTGAAATACCTTGAGAAGTATCATTTTGAGAAGATGGTTGTGGAGAGGAACTGAACCTCTCAGACTGTGCACATAAAAAAAAAAAAAATGATCACCAGAGACAGTTATTAGACTACCATCAGTGACAAAGCATGGAGACTGCAGCTGTCCTCTTCACTGTTAGACTGCAAAACCATCACTTTTGTAACACATTTAAGAAGATTGGGCTGAGAGGAAAGGGGACACAATTACATTAGACAAATTGACATTGAATTTATTGCAATTTATGCAATAGATTCTAAAGTTCAGTACTACAAATAAATAAGCACTACACTAAACCCACACATGTTACTATCCAAAGGCAAATCAAACCTAGACAAAGATAAGAATATTTAGAGGAGTTAGAGTCTCCAACCTAAGACTACTAGAAAGGTTAAAAGCTCTTGCTTCAGATTTAGCTCAATTTCTCATTAGAAGGGATTAGAATGAAATTTTCATAGAAGCCTCTAATTCCTGTGGGGTCTACTATCCTCACCTCAAGCATCTGCAGTGGTCATCAGAGAAATAGCACTATGTTAGGCAGACTACAAGCCCAGTTCAATATGGCAATTACTATGTTTTCTTCAGCTTGATAAAAAGTTAAACAGTCCATCTGATGCTGCCATCAAAATGCAATCTAGAAACAAAGCACCAGCTAAACATTTGTGTATGGACAAGAGAAAGACTGACTATGGACACTAGCTGCAACAATTAATATTTAATTCAGGAGACACAAGATTGCCTACCCAAACCACAGCCTATCCCACACCAATCCCTTTGGGTGTCCTTTTTTGAGAAGTTACTGCATGAAGAATTTGTTTAGATTGCAGTAAAAACAGATCAGTGGGCTATACATTTGGGTCAGGAAAACACAGAGGTCGCTGGTTTATAGTTTAGATCCATGTGGGCATTTCAGTAGGATTTTGCTGCTTGGTGAGTAAGGGCAAAAGAACAAGCAGATCATTTTCTTCTAAATATCTTTTTTGTTCTTTGTGAAGGAGACAGTACAGCAATTGTCTCCCAGAGCCAAATGAAAGAGGGAACAAGGAATAGTCAAAAGTCTTAAAAGTTGCTGGAAATATGCTATACTTAAACCCCTCCTTCAGCCAAACAGGGGAAAAAAAAAAAAACAAACAAACAAACAAACACACACACACCATGGTTGTCACTGCTTTCTCCAAAACAATTACTTCCTAACAACCTGTTAAGAAGTGACAAATACTAGTCATATAATCTCTTTAATTTCTGTCTTTCCTGCCAGCACAACTGTGTAGAGGTTACATGTTCTATTACCTGTTCTGTCACTTTTTATATGATTTAACAAAAATACAATATAGGCCAAATCAATTTTTCTTGGGACCAAGGTCTAAATTCATGCTCACACCCTGAAGAAGCATATAGTGGATCCAGGGTGCTGGACTAAGGAAATCCTTTATAAGCAGAAATATAAGTAGTCACAGCAGATCCACAGTGTCAGTAATGGATCAACTCAAACACAGGCAGTGAATTTAGCATCATGTGTTCCCCAGTGCTGCAGTACAGAAATAGCAATAAACCTGTTTCACAACCCAAATTTCAAAAGGTAGGCTCTGAACACACACTCGGTATTTCATTCCTGTCACTGCACTTAGAGACTGAAGTGAAATCACTTATACTGGAAAAAGAAAGAATGGAGTAAAAGCCTCATGGTTGTCTCAGACAAGGAGACATTAGAGTTTTCCAACTCCTCCTTTAGGATGTGCTAAGGGATGAAAAAAATAAAACCAACACAGCAGCAAGTGGAATGATAAGACACTTCAAGCAGAAGAAATATTTCTCTTGCTTAAACTGTACAGCTCAGTACCTACAACATGAAAAAAATATCTCTTGCTTTTGAGATATGTGGAACAGGGTCAGTCATGCACGAAAACCAAAAATATTTCACACGTTTGTCTGCGTCTTTTTTCTGTCAGCTGGCAAGATGTAAGCCTTGCTCTCCCAGCTCTTACCTCTAGTCCCTTCTGAAGTGATAAGCAGAGTTTAGTGCTTGCCTGCTTCCAAGAAAACCCCAGCAGTATGAAGTCACCATAAGCTAAAGCTGTGTCAAAGGTCAGGGCTGAACCAACCACTAAATAAGTGACAGATTCTCTCTAACGGGCCCCTCCTTTCCCAAAAGGAAGAAATAAGGAAGAGAGAGACTGGTGAGTTGGAGTTATGTTGTGGTAGGAGTCCCAGACTGGACTCAGCAGACAGCAACCAGATTCAGGAACTCAGGGATCAGGACTGAAGGCACAATGGACAGAGTCCTGCTGAGAACCAGCTACAGAAGAAGAGGAACAACTGTATGTCCATGGAATGGAATCCCTTGCTGGTCAGTTTAGGGTCACCTGAACTGTCTGCTCATCCCTGCAGGTGCAACCTTTCACTCTGCAGTCTCACACAGCACAACAGATGTGGTAGAGACCTTGCTCTGCACCCCAACCCTTGGTATTAACAGTCAGTGTTCTCACTGCTAGAAGCAGCTACTGTCTTTAAGAACATGCCACAAACTGCGGAAAGTGCAGCAACTGAGCTGGAAAGTCACATCACTGAACACATTTTATTCTGTTCTAACTCAAACCAGAGATGGTAACATCATTCATTTCAGCAGGTGATAACTCTGATGCTGAAGAAGACACTTCAAAAATACCAATCACCTGAACAGTTTTGCTGCTAAGCAAAATAGCACAATCATCTAGGGTTAGGGAAAATGAATTATTTTTTCTTTCAGCCACAGGAGCCTCTCAGCTAATCTATGTTGACTGCTGAGTGTTGTGTTGCTAGTCAGATGAGAAACTGAAGAAAGCCTGAAGCACGTTTATCATAGTCCAAAATGGAAAACACACAGAGACACTGGATATTTGCTTATTCTTCCCCGCAACAAATTCATTTCTGCATCTGTTTGAAGTGCTCTTGGAGGAAAAATAAAGCGTCTGGACAAGTTAGAAAGACATTCCTACACTCCAGAAAGCATTCAGCTCTGGGAAGCAGAGAAGAGGAGCCAGGAGAAACTGAAGATGGATAGCCCTTAGGAAGATACAGTGGAGCTAGAAGGGTTATGATTAGTTCCATTTCTTGAAGAAGGGATTCAGCTTTCTAACATATGGGGAGAAGTGGCTGATGTAGAGGGGGAGGAGAGGGAGCTTTTCACAGTCAATAGGCTGATTCTTGCTCTAAGGCTACCTTTTATGTGCATATTCTGTGGTAATCACCTAAAACTTTAATGTAACATAGACTTTGCAAACCTAAAATGTAATTTATGTTTTTTATCTAGGATGATCCATAGGAATGAATTGTTGGCTAACACCATTATTTTTGATACCCATGAAATACTTCAACTGCAAGAAATGAAAAGGGAGATTTTGTACCCACTAAGCTGATGGAGCTCTCACTGAGAAATGTGAAATTATGCAAATGTAGACTTTAAGAGCAATGGAAGAACTTTCTTCTATTATGCACACACAAGTACGAGCAAAGGGTCAGGCAGTGGTTAGCTAAGCTGCACAGCAAACACAGCTTATTTAGGAATCACACAATGCTATATAAGGACTCGACATAAGTTATCAACAGCTGCAGCAGTGATGTAAATTTCTGACTTCTGGAATGACTGTTTAAATCAGCTAAGAATTAACAAGAATAAGCTGCTGTCCTTCCTGGACCTAGATGAGGTAGCAAATACCAGCACACCTTGTGCAAACAGTGTGCTCTCTAAACAGGACATAAATATGGCATATCTTAATTAAGGTCTCTTTCTCCATGTTAGTCAGTTATACCCATAAGCTTTTAAGAAATTACTTTCCACTTTTTTTAATCACATCTTTGTGATGAGCAACACATGCAGCTTCTAGTCCATACATAACAAAATGTTTTCTGTTAACTGTTTACTAACAGGATGAGTTTAAAGGACAGTAAATCACAGAATGTCAGGGGTTAGAAGCGACCTCTAGAGATCACTGACTCCAGTCTCCCTCTGCCAAGGCAGGATCACCTTGGAGAGGCCACATAGGAACACATCCCTGTGGGTTTCAAAAGTCTCAGAGAAGGAGACTCCACCTCCTCTCAGGCCAGCCTGTTGCAGTGCTCCATCGCCCTCACTGTAAAGTGTCTTCTCATGTTAAGGTGGAACCTCCTGTGTTCCAGCTTGTACCTGTTGTTCCTTGTCCTATCACTGGACACTAAAGAGAGACCACTAAAAAGAGACTGGCATCTTCATCTTGACACCCACCCCTCAGGTATTTATAGACATTGATAAAATCCTCTCTCAGCCTTCTCAAGACTAAAAACAGACTCATTTCTTTCAGTCTTTCTTCACAGTTGTTCAAGCAAAGTTCCACTATTCTGAGAAATTTGAAGCTTTTTTTTTTTAATTATCAATTTCATTATCATTTCATGATCAGGACCAGTAGTTCAAAGCTCATGAAAAACAGGATTGTTTTTCACCTTGTACATTCATATTTCTGAATTTTATTAATAAGCCACAAAGTAGTTCTCTGTTGATATCAGTTTTAAAACACCTGTAGGTATTTATTTTTCAGAGGAATTCCCCAATAAATTTCAAGTTAATATTAAATGCATGTAGGTTAGGTTTGAAATGGGCATGCCATGTTGAGATAACTTAGGCTAATTCCCATTTTGCAAAGAAACTCATTTCGTATTGTTTTATACCACACTTAGTTCAAAGGCTTCACTCCACGCAGGGTGGATGTCTAGAATCATTTTTTTTCCCCTCAAAAGTATTCACAGAACTGTATATTCTTGTAATTGTGGATTTCATGTGCATCTAAAGACACAAACATAACAACTCTCATTAGGTGTTCTGAGTGGGCTAGTTTTCATTACTTTCAAATGCAGTCTACCTCCGGTGGTGAATTGACCTTTACAAGTACCTTGGAATCACAGAGTTTTGCTATATTTAAATTACTATTATGATACACTTCATTTGCAAGAAATCCCAGACTTCATGCTGAAGAGTAAAAATAAGATGGATCTCTACGAGATAGAAACTGCCCTTAAACTGCACTATACCTTACACACCAGAGCATATTGTGGGGGCTATTCATAGTCATAGAACAATTTTCATTGGAAAAGACCTTTGAGTTCAACCATCATCTAACTCTTCCAAGTCTGAGGCTAAACCATGGCCCTCAGCACCATGCCTTTGGCACGCAGTTTACAATCAGAATGTCCATAGAACGACATTTCATCTCACAGCCCACTACACAGGACACCACACAGGCTGTTATGCTAGAGTGTGTCTCTCCAAGCACATGTGGTCGTAAGTCCCTGAGCTGGTCTGGACCACAGCAGCTTTTCTCCACTGACCTTCTGATAAAAAGCTTCATCCTGCAAAGCATGCCACCAAGGCTCTAAGCAAAACGGGACTTGAGTCCCTATAGAATCATGAGATTGTTTTGGTTGCAAAAGACCCTTAAGATAACAAGTTCAACCATTTTCTAGTTCTACCAAGTCTGGTACTAAAACACATCCAGCATCATATCTCTGCCTCTTTCAAACACTTCCAGGAATGAGGATTCAACCACCTCCCTGAGAAGCCTGCCTCACTCTTTGAGAACCTTTCCAGAGAAGAAGTTTCTTCTAACATCCAACCTAAATCTCCCCTGGAGCGACTTGAGGCTGTTCACCCAAGGGATGAAGCATATCTAAGAACATTTGAGGCAAATGCACAAAATGTAAAAAGCTGATCACATCTAATTGTTTGATTTGGAAAAAAAAATTAGCTTTAGATCCACTAAAACAGCTAAAGCCATCTCTGATGAACAGATCACTTTGATAACTCAGCTGAAGACAAAATAAAGTTGCTTTTTATGTTCTTCTTTTAACCAGTGGGGTTTTACTATTTTTTCAGTGAACAAATAATAAAGGACCACAGAATCACTCAATACAGTGCCTTTAACAATTTCATAAGTGATATTACCCCCTCACCCACAAATCTATGGTCTTTCCCTTCTTTTCACTGCAGCAATACCAACCAACCATGCAGTGTCAACACCTGAGGGAGGACAGGAGGACAAAACACTTCATTCACACCACTGGTCATAGTATCTTACATATCAGTTTCGCAAAAGAATATGCATATTAGTAACGTTTTCACCCAATGATGGCTAAATCTGGTTAAGCTTTAAGAGAATCTCATTTAGTCTCTAGTTCACAAAGGGGATTAAGTATTTGAGTTAGCTTACACTGTCTTTCATTAAAATATACAACACAGCATATTATAATAAAATTAATTGACCAGAGTATTTCTCAGTCCTGGAACTCCACTTACTCGGATAGCTCCATTACCAGTCACAAACATTTCTCACAAGTTTCACAGCCAGCCAGAGTCCACACTAACACAAGAGATTTATTGCTGCTATAAGAGTACCAGCAGGTAGCTAAGATGCAGAAATAGGAATTCAATCAGAAGTCTTTAGGCCTTATAGCTACTGTTGTACTCTGCCAATGAGTACAGTGGCTTTTGTGTTTGCTTTCCTCCAAAGACTCTCCAGTCTTTTACCACCACCACACTTTTCCTCTGGGTTTTGTCCACTAACTTGAAGTTATCTGCAGCTGGCTGGCAGATCAGTCTTCCCCTAGCCCTTTAGAACAACTGGATTTCATTGAAATTGTACCTTCTAATAAAAGGTAAAAATCATTTGAGCTGGTTTCCCAATGGGTAGTACATTATCTATAAACATATGAAGTGATTTAGCACAGGAAATACTAAGGTACAGAGGCAGCTCCCCCATGCTATCCACACCCACAACTGTCAGCTCACTCAGTGCATTGAACTGGTTACACTTGTTTTGATTTTACCCAATTGTAATTACATCTCCTACCTTCAATTCAGCGAAACTTTATCCACTGCATCCAAATCTGGATTTCCCTTGTGATTACACTGACACCCAAGTTTAGTAGACTCTTTCATGAAAGCTTAAGACTAGTTTTTATGTTGACCAATGTACTCAAAAGTTACAATCCACCCCAGCAGTCTGTGTCTTACTCCAGTGGCTGAAGAACTGACTCTTCAATGATCATACACAGGCGGGACTACAGAAAAGGCTGCAAAACTGTGTCCTTGCCACTCACATACTAGTACCCAAGTTCCAGCTATGCTTTAAGAGTTATGTATATACAATGTTTGTTACATAGGACACAGCTTTTTGGTTATCATCAATAATGCACATCAGGAGGTTGTCTTCTGTACCTTACTCCCAGCAGAGCATCAACCATGTTTTGATCAGTCTTGACAGGTACTTACCTGACTTCTCAGTGTTCCTCAGGAATAGACCATAGATTCTCTTAAGAGATTTCAGCATTTCATCTCCTTTTTACATAGAATAAGTTACCAAAAAGCTAATTGTATTCCATCTTCCTGCAGTTCAAGTCCATTACCACTTGTCCTACTCACCACAGAGATGAGACTATTTTGTTTTTAGAGCAGACTTGCAGACTATTATCTCACCCTGTCTGATATTCCCTTTATCAGGTTAAGGAACCCAGTCCATTCAATCTATCCTCATCCTCTTAACATCTAATAACCCTCAGTGCAGGGTCTGTCTGCAACCAGTCCAAGTCTTGCTTGAAACATAGTGCTCAAAACTGGAAAAAGTATTCCAGTTGAAAGTCTTATAAAGAAAGGGAGGGAGGGAGAAGTACATCCTTCCTGTTTTATTCCTGTTCAAATCTTTAGCCACAGAGCAACACAGCTAAATGACATATGTCTTGCAACTTACTCAGCACCAGATCTTTCTCTGCACAACCTCTGCAACCCTATTGTTTCTCATTAATATTTCCACAGGCAATTACTACCACTACTCACTCAAATCCACTAAATTTCATCCTATACTTTCCAGATCACTTCTAACTTTCCCATTTTTTTTTTAACACTGTTGCAAGCTCACCTCATCTTTGGCTCATTACAGACTTTGATAAAATAGCCAAGTCACCAATGAAATCTTCAAACAGAAGCAGGCTCCAAACAGACACCAGAGAAAGTCAATCTGCTAGAGGTTTCCATTTTGGTCACAAATCACTGTTAACTCCTCTGTGGTACAATTGCCCAACTGATTTGGAGCCTACCTTACAATAGTTTCACCCAGTTCACATGTCTTGAATTCATTAGGAAAGTGTTGTGCAAGACTGTTTTAAAAGCTTTTCTGAAGCCGGGATACAGAGGGATTTATTGCTTTGCTTCTATCCACAGATACGTTGCCCTGCTGTAGAAGGGGTTTACATTAGTTAAATATGATTTGTTCTTGAGATATCTGACTTTTCTCTGCCTTCTATTTCCTAGATATTTCCAAAATGTACATTAATTTGTCCCAGAATTTTGCCAAAGGTTAGAAATCAGTCTGACTAGCCTATAAGGTCTCCACTTTTTTTCCTTTCACCAGCTCCTTTCTACTTTAAAGATAAGCAAGCATTGTCCTTTCCCTCAGCTTTTTAGTGCTTCATCCATCCTTCACAAATTTTAAAGAAATGCTTTTTTAGACAACTGCATAAATCACTCTACCATGAAGGACAGGTCCAGCAACATGTGAAAATTCCAAGGCTTGCTTTCCTCTCCATGCAGAAACATCACCCCTTTTTCAGAGGTCTGCACTGGCCTGCAGTATGCAGTTGCTCCACTCAGTGACAACAGATATGAAATGGTTAAAAACTTGATCATCTCAGCATCCATCCTCAGAGGCACAGACCAACTTTGTGTATTACATCCCAGAAATTTACTTTTCTCAACCAGAGGCAGGGCACTTCCTCTTAACCAGCAAAATGGAGGAAGAAATCCTTCAAGCTTTCAGACCAGATTGATCACTCAAGAGACACAGCTCACTTGGATAAATGTCCAGACTCAAGGTTACTTTCTGAATTGATGCTCTTGAGGTTTGCTTATACCAATCATTAGTCACTACCATTTATTAGATTGCAGATAAACTGAAATAGATCTTGGGAAAGGGAGAAAAACATTCTCCCAGGACCTCAGTTATTAATTTTATTAACCAAACTTAAGCTAAGGCAAAATTAATAACTTTCTACATGTGTAGCAGAAACTTGGAGGAGGGAGGGAAGCTTTGTAGCACTGTGTGACAGCAGGTCTCTCCCATCTGTATACCTCTGAAGAGGTCAGCTTCTATCACAGGCCTCACAAATTCAGGACCATAACGATCCATGAGCATTAAACACTGGGAGACAGGAGCAAAGCACGCACCAGGTTATTTGGGAGGCATACTGAAGGACTTCACCAGCACAGCCCTCAGAAATGACCCCTGCCACACTGATTCTCAGACCCAAAACAAACAGGCATGCACAAAAAGACACCAAATTTCTCATGTCTGACAGATGGGAAATTTGGAGCTGACTAAACACATGCCCAACCCTATATTCTTAGCCCAGATAGCACTTTATTGACCCCTGGCTGATGGAAATGCCAGAAGAGTATCATCTGAATGTGACCCCTTAATGTAGTCCATGTGTGAAAACCTTAAGAAACAGTTCTCTTTCCAGTGGAGGCCAGGAAATGAATGAAAAACGTCCACTGAAGTTAAGGGATTTACATTGGCATAAATCTGACACGCAGAAAAATTAGGGATCCAAACTCTGTCCTCTGAGCTGACGCCAAAGGGATCCCAGGCAAAGATCTTCCACAGCAGTTTTCATAGCTACAACATTCAGTTCAGAGACCTAACATAGTGATACAGAATGTGAGACTAGGACAGTATTGTGTATTCATTAGCTAAAGCAAGAAAGAGATTCTTTTGAAGAAGGCAATTTATTTTAGGGTTTTTTTATGTAGTCCTAAAGGCCTTTCCAACTGAATTCAGTTTTCCAAAAGAACCTAGGGGCATAAAGGTACTGAAATTGCATTGAAATTCAATGGGAGAGTGGTCACTACATCTTATTTCAAAGATCCTAGTGTAAACTAATTATTTGTAAAGAGCAAATATTCAGAAACATTTACTTCCCTAAATATGTGTTCTCGGTATGTATGATCTTTGCCAAAACAAATTGCAATTTGCTTCAGTGAAAATACATCTATGCACCAATAGTTATAGATTACACCACTGATTCATTATCAAATGAAGTCCATTTTCTGTGCACCCAGATGAGTTAAAGAATATCAAAACTAATTTCAACTTCCTTGTTTGCTATGGGAGAACATCCTTTTATTGACATCTTCATCAAAAATACTTTGTGAGATAGATTTGGCAAATATTTTTGTTCTTGCAGATCTTGCTGCTTCAGAAACAGGACTTCTCTGAGGAAACACTAGATCTTGTAACAGAAATATCTCTAAATCTTTTAGATAGCCAGTCCACAGGGAAAGGTTTAAGAAAGGATCAAAGCTTGTCCTTTCAGCTTGAATTATTCCATTACAGCCGAATGTGACATAATTACAAAAGATGTTGGATGTGGAATCTCATCAGGATTATCTGACACTCATCTTTGTTGAAAAAGTCTCCCCAGCTGTTGCTCTGATAGCACAAATGTGACAAGAGTGCAGAGCACAAAAGTAGTTGCAAGTGACTGCTGCTTTGGGCTGGTTGTGGTTCCCTGCAGCACCTTGTGACTTTTCAGCCACCATAAATATTGAGGCTGTTTGGGACTGACTTACAGGGGAGAGACAATACCAGGCATGCTATTGAATTCCTGGGTAAGAAAGTAGTTTAAAATAGACCATAAACCAATATCTCTACATTATTTAGCTGATACACAAGCAATTAATATATTTTTTTCTATACAAGGTCAGTGTAATTCAGTGAGAAGCTGCTGGGTGGTTGGTTTGTTGTGGGGTTTTTTTTCTTTAAAAAGAGTTTGTTTTCACTGAGAGACCACAGTGTTGCTTACACCACCTAAGATAAAGCATTTTCTGTTCACAGTCTACATCATCTTTTCCCCTGCACTCAGTGTATTCTAAACCAGCACATGCAACCTCAAACAGCAAGAAGCACAATTCTTACACACAGAGATAAAAATATAGCAAAGCTGTATGTTTTTGGGTTTTTTTTAATTCTGTGAAAGGAGCTCAATTGTAAACTATAACATCAAACATCAAATCTTGAATAATTACCCATTCCAGAGGATTTGGTAGCTGTAAAAATACTTTTCTTTCCTTCCTTGTCATGGATTACATTTCCTTCATACATTATTAATGAAGTTAAACTACTAGTAACATGCCAAATGTGCTGCATAGGAGATTTGTGCCTAATCCAGCACAAAACAGGCCCAGTCACATAATGATAGAAAAAAAAGAACAAATGTCAACAGTTTCACACTGGGACTAGATTAAGCAGACCGTACTTACTGATTCCTTACACAGGGATTATCTCACTTTTAGTGCTATGAGAAGACAAGCCACACTTCTCCTGTGTTATTAACACAGAACTGCACCTCAAAAAGGAAAAAAAAAAAAAAAACCACAAACACACACCACAACCACCACCAGAGTCCCTGAATCTGCTTCCAAACACACACATGGATTGCTGTTTTTCAAATATCAAAAACTCTCCTTTAAATGACAGACACAAAACCAGGACACCAGTAGTAACTGATATCAAAAAGGCTCTTGCTGCTTTAGATCTCAACCCAACTGTCAATGAAATTTGTGGATAGCCCTTCAGAGGATCTTACTTACAATTAGACTCCAACTGAATCTCCATTAAATTAACTGGTGTCTATAGGATTTACCTTCCTACTATGGAAAACTTTCTTTGGCTTAGGCCCCAGATCATGCCAACAGCTAATGGGTTTCAGCCCGATAACTAAAGTGCTCACCGAAACCAACAAAACTACACTCACTGTTAGGTGTTTACAGGACCAGGCATCTGGCACAAAACTGCCTGTCACACAAGAAACAATAAAGTCCAAATAGAGTAGAATTCACTTCCCCCCCACCCCTCCTAGCTACAAAGTATATCTCTAAGACCTCTCTGGAACACGTAGATATTTACTGAAATAGCATAGGTATGATTTGGCAAGATGAAGAAAATTTCTTTAAGATGCTCATTGCTGCCTCAGGGATACTGAAGCCTTGACACAGTCTGCAGAGCCAGTGAAAATTTGCTTTGTCGTCATTTCAGATTTGTTAAAAATGTTGTAGGAGTAGCTGTCCTAGCAGACCCGGCAAGATTAGGTGTCATCTGTCTACACCACTCCTAACTTCATGCTGGATCAGGTATCATCTCTGCTACCGCAGCTGGCGTGGGGCTGGTAGCAGCAGCACAGCATGTTCTGCGCCTGGCTCAGCGTGGCACAGCTGAGCACATGAGCTGACCCAGGCCTCATTAGCATTAACAGAGATCTAGCAGGAAGGATTGTTGGATCACAGACTAGATTTACAGCTCTAAGTTGCTCTTTTAACAGGTAATCAAGCTTGGAGCAGTTCTCTTCCAACTTGAACCCTGTTCAGCCACAGGTACCTGGTCTCTACAAGTCACCATCTGCTTTATTGGGGCAAAACACCTGCTTGTGAGACTTGACTCCAAACTAGATCTTTGATGGAATTCTGTTTTTAAAAGTCAAAACATTAAAATCATCCTGTGTGCATACTTTTGGTTGCTTCAGAAGTCTAGACAGGAACCTACAAATGGTTCAGTGACAGCACAAGAGCAAGTTGTTCTCAAAGGCATGTCTAAAACCAGTTTTGATGGCACTTAAAAACAGACCTACCATCTACCCAGGGAAAAGTCCAGTCTGCTGGGAGTCCCACAACACGCATTAGAATATCGAAAGCAAATCACTACATCAAATGAAAAACTTATCCAGCACACAAAGTTCCCTCTGAGCTTTTCCACTAGCAGAGGGAAAAGCGAGCAAGAAGAAAACTAGGTGGTTATCTTGTATAAGCTCTAAAACATTAATAAATACAGATAATTATATCACCACTAGCACATAAAAAGTCATTTGCTTACTAAGAGCCTGGGCTTATACTCCCTTACCGAGAGCATGAGTCATTGCAGTTATAAGAACCCATCTCTTTTAGATTTTTTTGCCCTTCCACTAAAATCTGTGAAGAAAACAATGCATTGTGTTCCTGTCTTGTCCTGTCTGTGAAACCTTCCTTTTTTTTTTTTTTTTTTTTCTTTTTGCAAGCACATCCCCTCGTGGTATGAGCTGAACAGGGAGCACTGAAGGCAGAAGAGGAAGAAAATAACCCAAGTATGTTCTCAGAGGAGATGACTGGGATGCATCAATCTCTCTGTAAAGAAATTATCCACAAATTTCTAGAAAGCACAGCAGACGCTAACTCCACAGAGGCCCTCCACTCCATACTAGACTTAACATTTGTTACCCTCATAGTATGCTCCAGAGCATGTAACTCTGTGGAGCAGCTCTGCTGGAGCTTTCTCCAAACACCCCATGAAATGCAGCTTCTCACTGCAGAAGGGGGCCCATGAGGAAAATGCTAGTCAGCACCAAATTCTTTCCACAGACTATGGACATTTACTAATCCAGCGTTTTTTCCTCCTTAGTCTGGGGCCTCAGGTTTCCCTAAGCTCTGTCTGGACCCCACAAGCAGCAAGAAATGGCATTTCTAAGAAGGTTGAATATGAAGGCTAGGGAATATCCTAGCACAAAGATCTCCTGCTTCGCAAATCTTGAGCTGCACAACTCCACAGCATTGTCTAAAGAGGGCATTGAAAAATAAACTTTAAGTTCAAGTTCACATGGTTTTTCTGGCACACTTGCCATTATTTAAATATTGATTTTTGATCCTATGAAATGTGTTAAATACAAAGTGTTTGGCTCCGAAAGAATATGACACCATGAACTGCATGCTCAGCTTCAGTAAATTCATAATTATAGTCTATGCTTTACTCAGTTTCAAAGTAGTTATCAGGTCAGAAAACAGTCATTACATTTCATTCAGTAAAAAGAGCACATGCCAAATGAGGTGTCTTTAAAGAAAAGAAACAGGACAACTTGCACTGACAACATTTATCCTTTGTACTATGCAAAGCTCTCCTGATTCATCACCTATTCATCTGCTGCAGCCACATCACTGGCCAACATCTGTTTGTGTCTTAAATCATAGCCTTGCTGTGAACTCTTTCCATTTGTGATCCCCTGGTAAAAGTACAAGTCCCATTCCAACGTGGTCTACTGGGAGGAGTTCTAGGAGCTACTGGAGGGTTATAGTATTAAAATCCCACAACTGTTTTTTCTGTTTTAAACACTGCTTTGCTGGTCATATTATTTCATTTCTTTTTTGATCAGTTTAACTATTTTGTCAGGTTAGGAACTTCAGGTCAAAAAGGTCTGAAAGCAGCACTTTGTTTTAATGTAGAGACAGCTTCTGGTATTACTCCATTCTGGAAGGAAACAGCTGAAGTTCAGGACATTGAAGTTCATATCTTATATTTTGGAACTTCAGCTTTCTCTTCCATATACCCAGGCACAGTGCAGACATCATGCAAAAACATTTTAAGCAAACGCCTGTCAGTCATCAAGAATGTGTCAGCCACCAGTTGCAGCAAAGGTAGAAAATGATGAATAAAACAAAAATTTTACCTGCTAATATGGAAAGCAAACTAGATAGCTAGTACCTGGAAAATGTGGGCCAAGAAAACTGACAGTGAACAACAATATCTTCTATACTTTGTAGGCCTGTAGAATTTTGCCACCGGGGTCTGATTCTTTAACCACTAACTTTGGCACACATGGTTGGAGTTTGTGACAACTCACACACTTTAAATATATGTGGACATAAACGTCCAAACTGTATTTTCAGGAAGTACATGTAGGCTGATAAGTACTGTGATTCAGAAGCAGGTGTTCCCTGCTGCACTTGGGGAAAACTCTTTGCACACCACTAGGTATGTGTGTGTATATATATTGGCCCAAAAGAGTTTTCCTCCACCATGGCAGATTATTTGCACCATTCCCTGCTTAACTCATTCCAGGAAAAAAGAGAAAGAACTGCTCCACTTTGCCTGGTTCACTCTTTGCTTCCTAAGACACAAACAAAGGAAAGTCTCCACGCTTTCCCTGCATGCCATGAGCAAGATCGTGTGTGCTTATTTCTACAGGCAGAACCAAACAGGGAAGAAGCTCTTCCCTTGAAGGAACACACCATTATGAGGCTTTTTCTGCCCATCCTATAAGGAAACTCCCAGGTTTCACTTATGCTCCAGGTAAGATTTCCATATCAAAAAAGCCAGGAAGCTTGCAACAAGAGGACATTTATTTGTTGAGCTGTGCTTTATGTTATATGCAGTACAATAAATTAAGCCAATGAATGTTTTACAAGTGCGGTGTTAGTATTCTGTAAGGGATACTTCTCCATTAGAGAATCCTGATACTTAAAATGGATTCAGAGGGACTAATAAATTGGTCAAGTAGGTGTTAATCAATAATATAAATGAATAACCAATGAAAAGCTGTCACTAGGATGCCAAAGGGGAAATCATCCAAGAATAAAAATCGGTGCAATAATACAGGTGCATTGCATCCTTCAACAAATACATGTAAAGCATGCTGGATAGAGGCTGATTCCCTGTACAAAACCATGTCCTTCTTTAGACAGCCTAAAAATACTTAATTTTATAAAGGCATAGATTT
>WBNM01012182.1:76187-90057 GCA_013399055.1 Ramphastos sulfuratus
CTTTTTAATTATTCCTACAGACAGCTTTTTGCCAGAGTTCTGAACCCTAGAGAAAAATCCCTGGAGATTTACATGAAAAAAGCTGGCATTCCCTCTTATTTGCCTATTGAACACATACACACTGACAGATTGTCAGGATGGGCAAAGTCTATCCTGTTTTAACATCTGAAACATCTGTCCAAGATCCTCAGACATTCTGCACTCATTTAGAAAGCTCTGACTTTAGTTGGGTTGATAATGCTCATTTTAGATCCCTGCAGCTTACAGTCATGGCCATAGCGTCTACAAAAGTCAAGCTTGCTCAATTCAAAATTTGTTCTCAGGGATTAACTGCTTGTTCCCAAGCTCATTTAGCTGTCTATTTTAGGACTTCTGGTTGGGGAGAAGAGAAAAAAGAAAAAAAAAAAAAACATCTCTGGCACAAATTTTTGTTATATTTGCAATGACATGAGGCCTCGAATCTGTATATGAAATGGTTGAAGTTATGAGAACTATGTCTTTGATGATGTAGAGAAGCTGGAGTACATGCTTAATTTTCTAGGAGGGAGGGAACAAATGACCTAACACTTTCTAGGATTACTTTTTGTTCTTTATATTAATCCTCTTCCCACTCCCACTGACCAAAAGCTCACTGGCACATTTGGCCAGCCACAACTTCTCATTCTCCCATCTGACAGTGCTGAAGGTGTGGCTGCTACCAAGTTGGTATGCAGAATTCTGACTCAAACTTGGCAATACTAATGCTAAGTATTTTGATTATCATCAAAACACAGTTTTAAAAAGCTTCAGATGTCCAGAAGCATTTTACATCTCACAGTCCACACCCTTTGCAAAACTCAAAAGTTTTATCTTCCATTAAACCTCATCAGCTACCTTTTGCCAGCACTTGGGCAATAAAACCCATATTCAATACATTTGATCTTTTAAAAGCTTCACACAGCAGTGTTGCAGCCACAGTTATCAAAACCTACACTTGTCTCAAGAAACACTGAGAAGCAAATTGTCAGAAAGGAGACTGCTAGTCAGCACCAAGGGCAGCCTCATGTCTAAAGCTACCAACCTTCTGGTGAAGGACAAACACTTCAGAGCATCACAGTAGTAGTTTTAGAGGGACTGATATATAATGTTAAGCTCAGCACCAAGAAGCCACATCACTGTTTGAGTCAGTGAAAGTTCAAATCTCAGATGACCTTCCAGAGAAGTTGTGCCTGAGGTGTCGTTCACTCAGCAGCTGGTATCGGATCTCTGCACTGGGGATCTGATGGTCTCTCCTTCTTACATTGACAAATTTCTTTTTAAAGCTCATGTTCCTTTGGATCAGATAGGTGTGAGAGACTATCTACAATCATGAACCAAAAGATAAAATACAAACTAGAAAGCAACCAATACTGTGTTTGAACCAAGTATTCAAGGCAATTGATGTAAATCCCCCTGCCCCTATCCTGTGACTTAACTTTCTGTTATTCCTACTCTTCCCCATCACATCTCACATTAGGGACATGGTTTAGCATCAAATTTAGTAGAGTGAAATAGAATTGTTTTGGTCAGAAAAACAACAGTATGTTTCTATGATCTCAAAGTATATGGTAAGATCTCTGCTGCAGAAACCCTGGCCTTAAGTCTACACTGCATGTTCTTTGTATCTCCTCACAGGAGGAACGTTGTATCCGCAAGAGTTTTATATCATGTTCACATTTGTTCTTCTTTATCCCTGAGCTGGTCTCAAGCACAGTGGTTCACAGCAAGCTTCATATGGACTTGGACCCCTTCTGGCAGCCAGCAGTTCCTAGTGTATTGAAAGCTAACAGCCTGCTCAGTTTTGCTCAAGAAAGGTGCTACACTGAACAGAAATGCAGAAGCCCTTTCAGGCAGCAGGCATGCCATCCCTGTGACCTTCTGTCAACAGAGGAGTCCCGCAGTCATGGGTTAAGCCAACATTACAACTACTTCACACTGCCAGGTAGTTAAGCTAGAGACCTGTCTGCCTATCTTTTCTGCAGACTTGCAAAAGGCTCCATCTAGGGGAAAAAAAAAAAAAAAAAAAAAAAAGGAAAGAAACGGCACACACACACCTAAATAGGTGCCCTTTGACAGGCAGCACAAACAGTATATTTTGTCAGTAACATCATATAAACCTAGTAACAGATAGATATATTGACACAGATATGAGTGCGACAACAGCACAAGCGTGCCCTGCCCTCCCACAGGTATCCAGCAAGCTTCTCCTAATCAGATCTGCAACAACTGGACGCGTATGGCAGGTGCAGGAGGTTTTACATTTGCTCCTGCATCCCTGCTGCTGTACAGAAATTTGCTGGCTTTATTTCAGGTGTTTACCAGACTGTGCAGCCCTTTTAGGCTTGGAATTGAGAGCTGCTAGATTGTACACAAGAAGATGCTCATTAGAGTTGATGTTAAAGACATTCTGTGTTTTTAAAATTCTGTTAATTCCTGTCTCTGGATATAGGAATAACACTTAAGATACATCTTTCAGCAAACATTAGTTATACTGTCTACAAAACAAGGCATGCTGTAGCAATAGCTGTACTTGTAATGGTGGATAACATTCCTCAGGCCATTCAAGTATTGTGCACATTGAAAAGGTATTACATTGGAAGGGACTGTTGAATATAAGTTTTGTTTTTATTAGCACCCTACAGAGAACTGTTCAAAAGTGAGAACCCACCAAAAGTGATTATCACAGTTCCAGTATCAACAGCTAAATTAATTACAACTTTGACTTGCAACAAACTATACAATTACGAAAGCAAGTCTCAGTGCATTTAAAAAGAGCTAGAATATTCTCACCTATGTTTCCACCACACTAATGCTTATCAGTCTGCTACTGAACTGGCAAATATCCACACACATACACCTTAGCTTTAGCTTTTAATAGAATTTCTCTACATTCAATAAATTGAAAATACTATTTCAATCTATTATTAAACAAATATGCCAAATATATTGGTTATTTTCTTCAAGTGTTTGATTTATACTTGTTTGTTTTAACATTGAAGGTAGAAATTCATATTTGAGCTGGACTGACACTCTTGACTTAGGATGGATGAATAGCTAAAACACAGTAGTAGCTCTTTTAATATCACACAAATGTTCACTAAAAATGTCCTGTTCCCATCAGGAAGATCATGCATAGCCTTACTTCACCTCCTATTTTGCAAATCTCTCTCCCTAACTCCTCTTCAATCTAAATTATTTTGCTCAACTACATAGAGTATCTTGAAAAATCTACAGTAGGAAATTGGATTAGCATCAATTCTGGTGTCCCTCAAAACCTCAAGGACTTCAGAGACTTGTATCTATTTGGAAATGTTTTCAGCTCTTGACAGAAAAAGTATCATAACGTTATGGGTTGTAGAATGATTTCCTGCACTTTTTTAGACATACTTCAATATGTGACAAGGAATCATCAGTTTGTAACATTCAAGGAATGGAACAATTCTCAGTTAGAGTAAAGCAGTCTCTTGAGCACCTCCAGGACAGCTGGTATTTAGTATCCCTATTACTTATTATTTGAGTCTACTGGACCACGAACTGAAACATCTGCACAACTCAACCCATCTTTTTTTGGATGCCCTTATAAATGATTCAGATTCTGGGTTTTAAATAAAGTGAGACATAACATTACCACCACCTCCCTGTTGCTATTTTTACTAATTAACATGACTTGACAAAGGTGATAAATAGCGCACATATCTCTGCTATTCAAGATGTGCTCCATGCTCCCTGTACTCAAACCTATGCCTCTTTGAACAGATACTTTTCTCAAGTGACCATCTTCATGTACATTCTTCACAAGACCCTTACATATCTAACTGCAATCTTGATCTCACTCCTGTCACCTTAAAAAGCCTCCATCATCATTTTTATTTGACACTTGTTGTTCAGGTTTCAACTTTATCCCCTTCTACAGTATTCCCCAGATAATTCCATCCCATCCCCATAACAAAAAAAAAAAAAAAACCCCACCAAAAAAAACCCACAAAAAAAGGAAACAATTCATCAGCCAAATACTCAAAGTATCTGCACCTGAAGCCTATTCAACTGGTAAAGTCATCATGCATAAGGAACTCCAAGGATTTGAATGGCTTGATCTCCTAGCTCTACTGTAGAAAATTCCAGCACAGCCTTGAGCAAAAGTCTGTCATCCTCATGAACTGCAACACAATAATAAATCTACTCCTACCTCTCAGCCTACAAGGAACTTGGCAGGTCCCAAGGCATTCAAGACCTGCCTACACAAGGCAATGTAACACCATGCTCAGTGGGCATTTGGGCCAGTTCAAAGACAGGAGCAAAGCTTTACAAGCAGCATGACACTGGGCTCTCCAGTGCCACAGCACTACCTCAGCATAGTGCTGCACCCACACTGATTTGGTGCAGTGGTTCACCAACACAACAAAGCTTTTCCTAGGCTCAGCTCAACTGGTTCTTGCTAAGATAGATGATACTACTAAACACAGCACAGGTATACCACTAGAGCTGCAGCCACCCAACACACAACTATGGCAAGACCAGATGATGGTCATGCATGACAGGAACACTCATTGCTATATCAAATTAACCTACAAGTATGCTGCCATCCAAGAAATTAAAAAGGTGACCCAGGTCACTCAGTCAAATTATTTACTATGGGAATCTGTTGAAATTGTGGCTTTATTTTCGCATCTTTGGAAAGACCAAGATTTTACCCAAAATGTTCACAAGTGGGGTTTTTCTCACAGGATGAAAGCATGGAGATCTCAGTAACATTTGACAAAAAGGGATAGAAGGTAAGAACATGGACAACACTGTCATCCTTGGCCCAAGCAAATTATTTTAGAGTAAGGATGTCAAGATTTATTGGACGGTTGGAAAGTTTACCTCTTCATAAAAGCTGAACAAACTTCTAAAACGGATATGTAAAAAAAGAATACACATCTAGCCATTAAATAAGTGGATTTGCCAACTTGATACAGTAAGTCTTGCAAGATTTGTAACATTTTTATCAATAAAAATGGGAGAAGATAAAGTAGCAAGGGAGTTGTTAGATGCTGGATTGCTTATACTCAGTCTAAAGAAGCAGTTCCACAATCTAGTAAGAGTGACAAATCTCATCCTTTCCTACTACCCATAAGCTTACCTCCCACAGGCAGGTAGATAACTCAGTCAGCCACTGTGTGCTTACTTTGCTGGTAGAAGTGGTGATATAACCAACGCTCCTTACAATTGCTCCCTAATTTGGCAAGTGATTAATCACCCAGAAGAATGATGGCAATGCTTGTCTCTTCAGTGGATTATGTTATCACTGCGATACTTCACACTGCTAAATCCATGTGTGGTTCAGCTCACACTTCACTTAAATATTCAGCTAATGAGAGCTTTCCCTTGGATATTCCTTGCTGTAACACCAGCCTTTCCAGATCACAGGAAAGCTCTGCAACCAATATTTAATAATTCATTGTTAAGATTTACTGTCGAGTTAATCTAAAGGGTTTTTTTTAAACCACCCGTGTCATCCCAACTATTAGCAGTCACTTCCAAAACCACCAACCCAAAAAGAAAAAAAAAAATTAAAAGTAAGCGAAGTATGGCAGACACTGAGACCCTTGCAGAATCACTCATGTTACCTCTCTCCCTGCCAAGTCTTTCATCACACACTGAACTGCGTTCAGAAATGTAAGATGCATACAGTGGCACTTACTAGTTATGTCTGTAGTAAAAGAACATCTGAAAACAAATTCCAAACACCCCAGTACAGCCAGTAATATTTGGGCCTACACTTGGTGTGCAATCTTTTCCATGTCCCTTCAGGTTGCCATCCAGTGAGACATTGCTCCATTAAGTCAATCATGCTTTTGAACTCATGCTCAGAGATCCATGGCAGGTGCCACACTCTCCATTCGCTACAGCAAGCAAAGTAGAGCATGTCAATATCTTTTCTACAAAAGACATTGTCCAGATTATGAAGGAATCAGATTATCACTCAGGAGTAGCCTGGCACTGTTTGAAGTCACACTTGGAAAGAAAAAATTTTTTGTTGGGTTTTTTTACTGCTTCAAATGAGAGCACTTTGGTCACTACAGGACATCCAAGCAACTTAAGACCAGCCCCTAAAGCCAGCGTAACATTCTGACAATGATGCATTGCTGGTCCTTATGTCAAGGGAGAGCACATCAACAGCTGGCTGTTGCAGGAATTGGACACACATCCTTTCACTGGAATACAAACTCCTCATGGGCCTTGCCTTCATTCCAGCTTGTCAGGAGAATTTCTTCCACTGCACCCAAACATATTGCAAGCGTTTTTCCCCTTTGGTGAAAAGATGACCCTTCATTTGTTTCCTCTCAGTATGCGAGATGCAGCTCCAAGGAACCTTCCTCGCATGTGAAACATTCATAGATAAAAATGTAATGTAAAGCAACTGACTAAATTAATAAGCAAAGTAAGCTACAAAATCCTGTTAATAGAAGTGTCTTTTAAAAAGCTGACCTGACTCTATAGGAAGCTTTCCACTTCAAATATGTAGGATCAAGGTTCCACGTGGGATTTTTTTTCCCCTTAAATTTAGTCTGAGATGGTGAAAAATACATAGTTTATGACAACTCTATTATAAGAATGAAAAAAAAAAAAAAGTACTTAAAGTGTTGTTGAATATTGGAATGTAAAATCTCTGAGCTCCTTATCTTATGAAGTAAGTCTTTTTGTGTGCATGAAATGCAGTTCAGTGTTAAGCATTTTTCTAGAAAATGTGGGACAAATCCCAGTATAATCTTTAGACAAAGTTATTTCAGATGCCTAATGCCTGTAAAATTGTTGCTGTGCCTGGTCCTAAACTTGAGGGTCTTTCAATATTTCCATTATAAAAGCAGTTTTTCGGGGCTTATAATTGAACCGCAAAAATTTGATTCAGAATGAATCTTGGTGTGAGAATGCTCAGCCTGGGGTACACCTACAAGTTTTGTCCATGGATATGGGGCAGTGTATTTTTGTCCAGGCATCAGGATTAGGCTGTATCTCCAAAAGAGGCTATTTATATTTACACAATTTGTTCTTGTACCATTCCCATCCATGGGATCAGTGTAAAGAGAAGAGCAAGCACGCTGCATTTCTAGCTACCTGCACGGGACAACTGAAGCATAGAAGCCCTCACTTTGTGCATTAAACTAATGGTCATGCAAAAACTCAAGCAATATTTCAATGTATTTAAAAGAACAAAACTTAAAATGGACATTTGCATTTTCTAAATAAAAAGCAAACCCAACAGACGACTGAAAAACCTTGCTGAAGTCTGTTCCTAGAAGCAATTTTTCCTACAGTATTATTAAGAACCGCTTAGACACTATGCTAAATTCCTAAAATTGCTGATTTTTAAACCTGATATGGAAAAAGAATAATAGGGTACACCACCCTGATGAGGCCTTCCTGATGGTCTTAGGCAAAGGAATAAGGTAAAGTGAGAAGCCGGATCTGATCCTAAAGAGCTCTCTTCAACCTGAGACTCTGGCAAGAGCAAAGGGACAGGCTGGCTGGTTATTTTAGCCAAGTGCACATGTGCTACTTACTGCTTGCAGCTCACAGCTGCTGAATTAGGGACTGGAAACAGACACAGAGGCAGGCATCTTTACATAGAAGAGGATACAAGCAGCAATGTTTGGATTTCTATTTTGGATGCATCAGCGTTCAGTGGCATCCCAATCCAGCCCAACAGCAGCAGGTACAGCTCTGCCTTCACTGTGTTAAGCCACAAATTAAAACAAAATGTTTGCCCACTTCACAGGATGGCACCCTAGGAGATCACTTAGATTAGGATTAGGGCTGCCCCTGGCTCTGAAGGTCCGGGGAGAAGAGAAGCAGCTGAGGAGGACACAACTACCTGGAACTAGCCACCCTTGTTCCTACTCTCTTCTACATTTTAAGCACAATGGCAAGCTACATTCCAGACACGAGTGCCATGGCAAAGTAAAATGACAGCTACTTCTCTCCCACTTCAGAGTTTACGACCTAAATGGAGAAACAAAATGCTGAAAAAAAGAAACAACAGGGATAACAGTTAGGAATACCCACATGTGCTCTGACTGTAAGAACAGCTCTAATAACAACCAAATCATTTTAAAATCAGCAGAAGACAATGAAGGAGGGCTCAGCTCAACTGCTAGATGCTGTTTAATTTTGCCAATTTTTGCCCATTGCAAACATACATCTTTCCTTTCCCAGTAACAGGACATTTCTATAGAAGAACCCACAAGCATAATAAGGAGAAGCAGGGCTCTGCCAAGAAGATTCCTGATCACTGCTACATGCCAAACAAACCAGAAGCCAAGCTATCTTTTTCCATCATTTCTGGAGGTGTTCTCTAGACAGCAACAGTCCCACTCCAACCAACACACATATACTTCAACCCTCACAACAATCACAAATGACACTAGTCTTCCTCCTCTCCATTTCTGCCAAAAAGCTTCCATGCCCCAAGGTGTACTTGGGATGTTGCCTGGTAGCCCTCTCCTACCCTTTTAATTATAGCTGGGAAGTGTGTTTTAATAAAAATGTACAGATTGCACATGATTCACATGCAGCACTTAGATGTCTACTGTGTTGAGCTATATTCCCCCTGTACTCAGCACAAGTGAGGCCACATCAGTTCTGAGTTTGACTTTGAGGCACTCTGCAAAGAGACATTGAGGTGCTGGAGCAGGCTCAGAGAAGGACAATAGAGGTGGCAAAGGGTCTGGAGAACAGGTCTGGTGAAGAGCAGCTGAGGGAATTAGGAGTGTTTAGTCTGGAGAGCAGGCTGAGAGGTGACCTTATTGCTCTCTACAACTCCCTAAAGGAAGGTTGAAGCCTGGTGCATGTCGGTCTCTTCTTCCTAGGAAGAAGTGATAGTACAAGGGGAAACGGTCTGAAGTTTCACCAGGAGAGGTTTAGATTGACTATTAGAAGAACCTTCTTGCCTGAAAGGGTTGTGAAAGACTGGAACAGGCTCCCCAGGGATGTAGTTGAATCCACATCCCTGGAGGTGTTGCAAAGTGGCAGAGATGTGGTGCTGAAGGACAAGATTCAGCATTGGGTAATGACTGTACTCAATGATAAGATGCCTTTTTCAGCCAAGACAATTCTATGATTCTATTTATCAGTAGTCAGGCATCTACCTGCCAATGATCTCCTAGCCTTTCCCCAAAACTATAATGCTGTCAGAGGAGGAAATAATTAGAACTGCCATTCAAAATAAGGAGTCTTAATTTGGCATTTAAGACGAGATGCAAATCCAAGTTGAAAGTGCTGAACTACCTAAAGTAGTTCAAAAGAAAACCCATTTCCAGGTTTTGGTATGCATTACTTTGGTTTTCTCTATTTAATTTTAAGTAGTGTAATCAAAATACTACTTCTACAATCGAAAACAACCTCGATAACACCACAACAGCCATGCCTCCAGTACTGTATGAGTGCATTGTAGGAGACCTGTGTGCCTAAAGGAACTGTTGTCATCGTCTAAATGGTCAACCACAAAGAATGGCTTATTATGTGCCTAAAAACTTGCCTATTTTATACTCTCCACCCCAACTCAGCTGCCTGACTGGCAGGACAGGTGTGTTTCATTGCAAGACACAGCAGAGTACTGCTCTAAATTTCTTGAAGCATCTGCTACACCTTCTCTATTAACTCAACTAATCAATACTCCATTTAAAACAATAAATAGTTGTAAGACAAGCATGAATATTGTACTGCCCAGGCTCTGCACAATAGCAGCTGAATAAAAACAGGAGCATACCAAATCCAGAGACTCTTAATTTCTGTGACTCAAGCCCTGTGAGGAGAGGCTGAGGGAGCTGGGGTTGTTTATCCTGGAAGAGAGGAGGCTCAGGGGAGACCTCATTGCTGTCCACAATTACCTGAAAAGAGGTTGTAGCCAGGCAGGGTTGGTCTCTTCTCCCAGGCAACCAGCAACAGAACGAGGGGACACAGTCTCAAGTTGTACCAGGGGAGGTATGGGCTGGATATGAGGAGGAAGTTCTTCACAGAGACAGTGATTGGCATTGGAATGGGCTGCCCAGGGAGATGGTGGAGTCACCATCCCTGGAGGTGTTCAAGAAAAGACTGGATGAGGCATTTAGTGCCATGGTCTAGTTGATTGGATAGGTCTGGGTGATAGATTGGACTGGATGATCTTTGAGGTCTCTTCCAACCTGGTTGATTCTATGAGTCTATTCTATGGTTCTATAATCATGATAGATCATGCTCAAAGACCAGGGAACCTGACCATGGATGTATCCTTTGTGTGAACAACACTTAAAAATACAAGGCAAACGAGTTCAAACAGAATGTGAAGGAAAAACAGAAAATCATTAGTGAAACAAAGTAAAGGGTCCAAAGAGAATAAACACCAGAAAAACTAACCAGGAAAACCTGGTGCTCTTAGATCTCTGAGGAACTGTTGCATCACTTTCAGGTTGAAGACCAAAACTTGAGTGAGTGCGCACACAGAATCTGGCAGGGGAAAAGATTATTTTCTTCCGCAGTATGAAGTTCTACATCTTGTCCCCAGGTATCAAGTTATAAAAGTCTGTAGGAAGAAATAGCCTTAAAAGTAATCATGGACAAAGGCTTCAGGACACAACAGATATGATGGCCTCACTGATCAGAAGTCCGAACTTCAAGATGATCTGATGATGTTCAGTTCCATGTTTTACATACTACAAACAAGACAGACCTTGTGCTTCTTGCTAAATACTTACACATCCTTTCAGTATATTTCTGCTTAAGAACCTGCTGCATTCACAACCAATTCCATCAATATAGTATGAGTGGGTGTTCTCTGGGATCTTGCTCCAAGGATACCAGTGATTTTATGGTTACAACTGTTCTATCCAAAGTGTTCATAGCACTAATACAACATTTACTTTCGACTGTACACACAGCGTGCATATATGTATATTTCTATATAATTTAGCACCTGATAGGAAAACTGTACTTGCAAACAAGTATTTATGGCACAAGGCTGAGTCAAAATTGTATAACTGGGTTTTTATATAACATTTGGATTGCATATAATTTCAAGAACTCAGATAAGCTTGGAAGGGTATGTGTTTCACACCAAATCAATCTTAAAAAGTTAAAAAAGCAACATTATCACCAGCAAAATTGGAGGACTGTTGAAAATCATCATCTTTATCCTGGATGCTCCCTCCCTGGAGGTGTTCAAGGCCGGGTTGGACGAGGCTTTGAGTGACCTGTACTAGTGGGAGGTGTCCCTGCCTATAGCAGGGGGTTGGAACTAGATGATCCTTGAGGTCCCTTCCAAACTTATGATTCTATGATTATCCAAAAGCAACAGCTTTGTAGAGAAGGTTTCTAATACAGTCAGTATGGATTCCATTTACATTAAGGTGTATATATACACCTTTATAGAACGCCACCAAAACCATTTAAGAGTGTGGAGATAAGAGGTTAAACCATGCAGTCTGGCCAATTTCCTTTTTAACTTGCAGTAAATTCTGACTGTAAGAACAAATCAAAATTCAAAACCAAAAAACAGTTTGAGTCAAGCCACAGTAAAATTTTTTAAATGCTCACAGTATTCTTGGCTGCAAAACCCCTTCTGGTCAAAAGACAGGATGAAAGCAACCCAGCAAAGCAAATTATAAATATGCCTGCAAAGACACCAGATTTAAGGAACCGCATTTTCTTTTGGGGTACATTGCCTAGAGTACTGTGCACCCTCATTTTATATTTGCCTTGAATGCCTCCACTAGCCTCCAAAGCAAACTCTGTCTTTTTCATTCAGCAGACTTAAACACATTTTAAGCAGATGTATCATCAAATGTATTACATGCCAATCTGTTTATCATTAAAAAGAAAAATCAATATGTCTGATGCAAGCGTAAACAGGAGTCGAATGTTCAAGCTGTCATTGAAGATGACATATAATTATAGAATATGATTTGTACTTGGCAAATCATTATTTCCTGAAAAGGGCAACAGACAGTAGCAAGGAACTTCCCACAGCAAATCAGTGTAGTGCCACTTACAGCCAGAGAATTTGTTTTCTGCATGCAGAAAGACACCTATGCAGCCAAGAGGAGAAAGAAGCAAACAGTCACTTTGAAATATAATCATTATGTATGTTTAGCTGGTGAGAGAACACGGAGCTTTATGTTACTGAGTCAGGTCCAGATTTTTATTTAAAACAGGAGTTCTGAAAATAAAAACTTCAAAATACACTACAAGGTTTCTGTTCTGGACCATTAATTCTTCAGTCAAATCAAACTCTCATTTAATTGAACCCTGATGCTAGAACTTGGATTCCAAATGAAAAACTGGAAACTCCAGCACATATAATAATTTGTTACATTGAGCTATTCAGCCTAATATATCCAAGAAAAAACCCTAGCTCAAAATAAAGTTACTCTGTGATGACACAGAACTAATAACAAAAGGAAACAAACCTCTGTTTGGGTCAAGAAAACCAGGCTATTAACTACCATTTCTTTCTGGCAGATGTTGAATTTAAACACACTTGTGAAATTACAGGATATACTTGACAGGAATGCAATGTATCAGTACTGCTTGCATGAAAATACAAAGGACTTTCAAAGGCAACTAGCATTTTTAGATATCTTCAAGCCAGTACAAAAATTTGGCTTTTGTCAGAGAGCAGTCTTCAGACAAGGAAAACTACTGCTAAAACTGTCATAGAATCATTACATTGCGCGGGTTGGAAAAGGCCTTTAAGATCAAGTCAAATCATTATCTAACTCAACCAAGGCTGGTGCTAAACTATGTTCCTCAGCACCACATCTCTGCCTCTTTTCAACACCCCCAGAGATGGAGACTCAACCACCTCCTTGGGGAGCCTGTTCCAGCCTTTGAGAACCCTTTCAGTGAAGGGCTTTCTTCTAATCTCCAATCTAAATCTCTCTGGGTGCAGATCGAGTCCACATCCTCTTGTCCTACCATACTTGTTTGTACAAAGAAGAGACCAATGCCAATTTACCTCCAACTCCCATTCAGGGAATTGTAGAGAGCAAGGAGGTCACCTCTCAGCCTCCTTTTCTATGAACTAAACAACCATAATTCCTTCATTTGCTCCTGACAAGAACTGTTCTCCAGACCCTTCACCAGCTTTGAAGCACTTCTCTGGACTTGCTCCAGCACCTGAATGTCTTTCTTGGAGTAAGGGCCCCAAAACTGAATCCAAGACTCAAGGAGTGGCCCCCACAGTGTTGAGTGTATATGTATGTATATACAGATCACCTTCTTGGCTGCCTGAGCACACTGTTGACTCTCATCATATCAAATATTTAAAAACTACGGGAATAGAGCAAGGGAACACACTTCACTCCTATACTTTTGATTTATCACATGAAAGATTTCCACTTCAGAGAAGGAAACAGAAGTCCTTCCTCTCCAATTTTGAAGTACAATTTAGAGAAGCCACCAAACCTAGCATCTGGGGAGTTTCAATGAACATTTTGCTCCTCCTTGCATATCTTCTCCTCTTCCAATGCTAAGTCACTAGTTAGCACCATCTGCATTATGAAAGAAGAAAGTCTTTCAATGTCATTCAACTAACCAGCTGAGAACTTCTGCAGCCAGCCAAGAACATGCTCAAAGTACGTGGCAGCCTTCAGCTGGGAAGCTGGAATTATTCTGGTTCTGCTAAATACCTGACAGCTTCTATTTGTACATGAACCAAACCATCTCAGTCTTAAAATAACCTTGGTACACCAGAAACCATCAGGGTGGTGTTAGGTCATAATTAACAGAAATCTGAAAATCTTCCTAATATCAATCATATGGTCTAGAATACAAGATAAGTAGGTGCAGAAAGGGAGGGAGGAGTAGTGAAGAAAAAAAAAAAGGGGGGGGGGGGGGG
>WBNM01012182.1:99982-118104 GCA_013399055.1 Ramphastos sulfuratus
GGGGGGGGGGGGGGGGTAAAACGGGAGGGATTGCTTGCGAGGACTGAGATCATAATCCAGGAATGAAGAAAGTAAATGGCCGTGAATTGCCCCATTGCACACTTTCGAGGATAACTCGTTTTTCACTACTCCTCTGACGCCGCAGCCGGTTCAAGGTACTGAGGGACGCCTGACAAACGGCTATGCATTTAGTCACCCCTGCACATACTTTGCTTTCTTTTTATTTGGTTGTAGTTGTTGTTGGATATTATTTTTCCTTTTCCGATCCCCGGGAAAAACACTTCCTGTCCTGCAGCGGGGAAGCATCCCGGGTTCTCCTTGTGCTGGCCCTCAGTGGGGCCCGGGATTTCCCGGGGAGAAGCTGCGTAGGTCACCCTGCCGCCGGGAACATCGCTGGCTGTGCCAGGTGCCTGCAAACGGATAGTCGCTATAGGTATTTAGAAACGCAGTTTTTCCGCCTGTCGGTGAAAGAAATAACCCGGGCCTTCTCTCTGGGTCGCTCAGGAAGTCGGTATGCCTGTCGCGGGTGGCCGGGGTGGAGGAGTCCCAGCACCAAAGGCTCCCAGTTCTATGGGCTCTCAGCACTAAGGGGTCCCAGCCCGATGGGCTCCCAAACCGAGGTATTAGCGTCCCATCGCTGATGCCCGTTTCAGCCCACAGAAGAAAGGTTCCTAAGGCTCGTCGGGGGCTGGAAAGCCGTTGTCGCTACGCTGGCGGGAGTGGGGGAGTCAGACTATAAATATAGCAGCCTCGGCCTTTGCTGGCCCTGAAACCTATTATTACATTTATTGCTTTGACAGAAGGGGAGGAAGAAAAAAAAAAAAAAAAAAAAAGAAAAAAAAAAAAAAAGAAATCTGCGTATTAAGTCGGCTCCATAGTTTCCAGACACCCTGGAACCCCTCTTCCACCGCAGCATGTCTAATGTATTCCCTGGTGATGCTGGGCATTAATTAGTTGTTTAATAGGAGTATGACTAAAAATGTAAAAGAAGGATTAGGAGCGTGAAACGTATGTCCAGCTCCTTCCACACACTCGAGGAGGGAATGAAAATCACTCTGTATCTTATGTTTCTCCAGGAGTCATTTGCATTTCTCACCAGCTGCTCACTTCAGCCTTCCCGGCTCCGTGGCTGGTTGGAGCCCGCTGCCCCCCGGGCCCAGTTGCGCGGCCGCGTTGCCAACGCGTGTGCCGCGGCCTGCCTTGCCTTTCCCCGTCCAAAACACAACGGGACTGGGGGACGTGAGGAAAGATATACACCGTAGCGAGCAGTTTGCTTTTCCTGGGGAAACCCAAATGCGAAGTGGGATCTAGGAGTCCCCCTCACTGCCGCTCGTTCCCCGGATGCGCTGAGAAACTGGGTGCCACCTGGCAGAGCGCTCGCAAGGACAGAAACGCATGTAGCCAAGGACACATTTAATTTATTTCTACCTCGAAAATACAACGCTCCCAGGCGATTTCATTTCTTACGGGAGGAAGCAGCTCTCTCTGCCCGGCTCGGCAGCTGCCGCAAAACCGCCTTCAAAGGGCTGCTCTGTACACGCCTGGATCTGGCGATGCTACTCTGACCGCGCATGGGCTTCCCCGGGAACCGTCGGCAGAACGACCCGCTGGAAACTTGGCTGCTTCCAAAGGTTCGCTTCCCCTCTCTGGCAGTAATTACCTAGCCCCCCGCCCACGCCTATAAATAACTAAAATTCACTCTCGGGATGAAATGATTTAAAAATAGCCACAAATATATCAGGTGCCGCCTCTAAGTTAAGAAAGCGCCTGTTTCATTTTCGCGTGGTCCTTCCAGAAACAAAGCCGCGGAAATACTGAGAGAAAAAGCTGCCTCTTTAGTTTGGTCTAAGCAGAGAGATCCGACTTTGTTATTTTTCTTAAACATGGAAAATAACACAAAATCAAAAATAAATTCACTCCCCGCCCGGGCGCCAGCTCAGTGTGGTTTGGGGAAAAGGCTAAGAGTATCTGCCGTAGGCAGAGAGGCAGGCAAAGTAACAGAGATTAGCAGCAGGATTTGCGCTCTGGGCAAGGGAAGAATCCCCAGGATTTTANGGAGGGCCAGGGAAGGAGGGGAGCCAGCGGCGGCTCCGCGGCCCCGCAGCCAGCGCAGGAGCCCGGCGCGGCCCCGCCGCCCCCGGCAGCACCGGCAGCAGCAGAGCAAACAGCGGGGCGGACACCGCAGCCGACTCCGGTGAGCTGGAGGGGTCTCAAGGGGTGTTGGCGGGATGGGAGTACGGATACCGACGCGGGCGGTCACGTCTTCGTGTACCGCAAGAGGGGCGGCCGGCCGGCCGAGCCAGGGTGCTGCGGCTCGACTTGCTGATGTACTCTTGGACGGCTGCGGCACGGCCCTGGGCTGGCGGCGAGGGAAGAGGGGCTGCACCGTACGGTTTCTCCGCCTTGCCGGACTGAATTCTCGCGGCGGGGCGAGCACCGCGGAACCGGCCCCGCCGCCGAGCCGCGCACTGAGGCAGGGAACGGCGGCGGGGCCGCGCTGTGCTTGGAGCGCTGGCAAAAGATACGGGCCGGTCTGCCGCGCTTCTGAAGACTCGGCAACCGCGACCACACGCGGGGGAGCGGCGGGGCCTCGCTGGTCTTGAGGGATCCGGAGAGGGGTAGGCCCAGCACGGAACCCCGCCGCCGCTTTCGTTCAAAAGTCAGGGGCAGTGACTGCGGGCCTCTACCCCAAAGCTTCCAGCCCAAATCATGGTCCTGCAGTGTTTCTGATATTACTGAGAGTTTTTCCAGGGAGCTCTGTTTTTTTGGGGGAGGTTGCAATGGTAGGGTGGTCGGGTGTTTTTCTCCCCAGAAAAGACGGAGATAGATACCTATAAAGAAGTTAATAATCCAGTGTGACATCGCTTTTTTGTCGGCGCAGTGCGGAGCCGGAGAGTTCCGGGCAGGTTGGTGCTGCCGGGGCCCAGCCGAGCGACGCAGAACGGGAAGGGCCGCGGGCGGAGGGTGCATGTGCTGGGGGTGGGGGCGCGGAGCTGGTGAAGCACGGAGCTGCGGGCAGAGAGGGGCTCGGAGAAATTGAAAAGCAAGCGGACGTGCTTCCCTGTGAGACAATAGGAAAAGGCTTCTTGACCCCATTGGCCTCATGCTGCGATGTGGTTTGCAACAAAAATTAAAGTATACGAAGAGGAGAAAGGGAAGGAGAAGC
The DNA here is from genome assembly GCA_013399055.1 of Ramphastos sulfuratus. NCBI lineage: Eukaryota > Metazoa > Chordata > Aves > Piciformes > Ramphastidae > Ramphastos > Ramphastos sulfuratus. The sequence continues at coordinate 103,149 of WBNM01012182.1, forward strand.
ACTGGCAACTGGGAGCGAGGAAGGAATCATAATCCGACTGGAAAAGGCATTTTACTCCGGGGAGACCGGGGATTTGGGAGAGAGGAAAAACTTCCCCTGGGTGGCGGTTGCGTGTTTTTGGGGAGCTGTGTGTACACTCGTGAGGCAGCTCAGCCATCAAGTCAGGCGTCGGGGAAGGACGCTTCGGTCTGTGACGCAGGAGGACTCTTGACGGAGACATATCTCGATTTGAAAACCATCGGTGAAGAATTAAGGCTTTTTTAGTCTGCTCCCCGAGTAATTCAAACACAGCTCGTGTACTAGGCCCGGCTGCTGTGTGGAGAGAAGTTTCTCCCTGGTGTCCTTCGTCTTGGAATAGAAACCGCAGTGTCACAGCGAGACCTGAACGAATCCCGATACCCGCACCTTCCCAATTCCTTGGTTTTTGGGGTTTGGGGTTTTGTTTGCTTGATGTTTGGAGGGGGTTGGTTATTTGTGTTTTAATTTTTTCTTTTTTTACCTACCTACTTTTTTTTTTTTTAATTCTCTTTCCTCGCTTTTTCTCGCCGGTCCAATCCTGCCTGTCTAGTGGAGGCCGGCGAGGCCCGGCAAGACGGGCGTTGCTCGTCCCAAACGTGCCTCGGCTCCAGGCTGCGGCATTTCTAAAGCACCAGCTAATAATTCGCTCAGTTCAGACATTGAAAAAAAGAGGCGAAGAAAAAGAAGAAGAAGAAAGAAAGATTACCGAAATGATAGTGACATGCAAATTTCCCCCCGAAATTATCATAAGTAAACATTTGAAGCCTGGACTAATAAAATCCCATCTGTGTTACTTCATATCGAGTTAGTAGAGAGCTATGATAATGAATTTTGTAATATCTCACGAACAGACATCTCAATCAGACACTAATCCCGTGATTTTACTGCCCGACCTCTCAGACCGAGGGAGGTTGCAGCCAGCGGCTGGGCAAGGCGAATGAGCAGTCAGGGAATGGGGCCTCGGCCACGCATTTCCCGCCGCTCAGGGTGGACCGACTGCCGATACCCGCTGCCTCAACGGCACCCCTGGAATACGAACTGTAGTGTCCTAGGGCGGAACACGGCTGCGGGGTTTTGGGACCGTTCTCCACATTCGTAAATAACGAGGGGTGGTGGGAGGCCGAGTTGTTCGACAGTCCGGGAAACCGCCACAGGAGTTTGTGCCCAGCCCGTGGCGTGACTCCGGTGAGACTTGAGGTTGAGACGGGGAGAGGGCATATGGTGCAGAGATAGCTGGCAAAAGGTGAGGGTCTCGCCAGCGTCGCTGCAACGTGACTCCCGGGACAGGCTGCGGGGGGTTGGAGTTTTATTATGGGTTTTGTTTGTTGTTGTTTTGTTTTGTTTTGTTTTCATTTAACTTTCACTCCCAAAACGATTGTTTTAAAACTCCGATGTCTTCGTATTTTGCAGATAGCGGGTAATGGAGTCCAACTGCCGCAAACTTGTCTCCGCCTGTGTTCAGCTAGGTAAGAAACCATCTCTCGTCGNCGGGGAAGGACGCTTCGGTCTGTGACGCAGGAGGACTCTTGACGGAGACATATCTCGATTTGAAAACCATCGGTGAAGAATTAAGGCTTTTTTAGTCTGCTCCCCGAGTAATTCAAACACAGCTCGTGTACTAGGCCCGGCTGCTGTGTGGAGAGAAGTTTCTCCCTGGTGTCCTTCGTCTTGGAATAGAAACCGCAGTGTCACAGCGAGACCTGAACGAATCCCGATACCCGCACCTTCCCAATTCCTTGGTTTTTGGGGTTTGGGGTTTTGTTTGCTTGATGTTTGGAGGGGGTTGGTTATTTGTGTTTTAATTTTTTCTTTTTTTACCTACCTACTTTTTTTTTTTTAATTCTCTTTCCTCGCTTTTTCTCGCCGGTCCAATCCTGCCTGTCTAGTGGAGGCCGGCGAGGCCCGGCAAGACGGGCGTTGCTCGTCCCAAACGTGCCTCGGCTCCAGGCTGCGGCATTTCTAAAGCACCAGCTAATAATTCGCTCAGTTCAGACATTGAAAAAAAGAGGCGAAGAAAAAGAAGAAGAAGAAAGAAAGATTACCGAAATGATAGTGACATGCAAATTTCCCCCCGAAATTATCATAAGTAAACATTTGAAGCCTGGACTAATAAAATCCCATCTGTGTTACTTCATATCGAGTTAGTAGAGAGCTATGATAATGAATTTTGTAATATCTCACGAACAGACATCTCAATCAGACACTAATCCCGTGATTTTACTGCCCGACCTCTCAGACCGAGGGAGGTTGCAGCCAGCGGCTGGGCAAGGCGAATGAGCAGTCAGGGAATGGGGCCTCGGCCACGCATTTCCCGCCGCTCAGGGTGGACCGACTGCCGATACCCGCTGCCTCAACGGCACCCCTGGAATACGAACTGTAGTGTCCTAGGGCGGAACACGGCTGCGGGGTTTTGGGACCGTTCTCCACATTCGTAAATAACGAGGGGTGGTGGGAGGCCGAGTTGTTCGACAGTCCGGGAAACCGCCACAGGAGTTTGTGCCCAGCCCGTGGCGTGACTCCGGTGAGACTTGAGGTTGAGACGGGGAGAGGGCATATGGTGCAGAGATAGCTGGCAAAAGGTGAGGGTCTCGCCAGCGTCGCTGCAACGTGACTCCCGGGACAGGCTGCGGGGGGTTGGAGTTTTATTATGGGTTTTGTTTGTTGTTGTTTTGTTTTGTTTTGTTTTCATTTAACTTTCACTCCCAAAACGATTGTTTTAAAACTCCGATGTCTTCGTATTTTGCAGATAGCGGGTAATGGAGTCCAACTGCCGCAAACTTGTCTCCGCCTGTGTTCAGCTAGGTAAGAAACCATCTCTCGTCGGGCAGCACTAACACCGGTCCCGCCGCCGTGCGGTGCAGGGGTGCGAAGCCAGGCAGGCAGGGCAGCCCATGAGCGCTGACCACCTCTCCCTTGTCGTCGACCCCATTCCCCTCTCAACCCACGTCCTCATACCCAGGGGTGGAGCCCACCTCCGTCAAGTGTCTTTTTCCCAAGGAGACTGATATCAAAAAGGGGAGCTCAACGAGGCGCCTGAGGACCGCAGGGAGCCCGCGGGCAGCAAACTCTTAGGGTGGCCCCCTCCCCAGAGCCAGTAAAAAGCGGCGGCCCCTCTGCGCCCTTCCGCGGGCCGCGCAGCCCAGGATTGGCAGAGGGGCCGTCGGGCAGCAGCATTAAGCCAGGATCCGCCTGCGCGGCGTTATGGCGCCCTCTGCTGTCCGCCACCGACGAGGCTTCACTCCAGGACTCCGCTGAAGCCCAAAGATGCTCGGCCGCAAAGAAAGGGAGAATAAGGCAGGGGGGTGCGCAGACACCCCCGAGCCTGTAGGCGCTCACCAGAGCGTCTCCCCGCCACCCCACCCCCAAAAAAAGAAATATGGTTGTCAGCGCGCCTTTCAGATACTCGAAGCGTGGCTCTCGGATTTATTTTTGTTTTCTATTTTTTGTCCCCCTCCCGCCCGTAAACAAGCCGCCAGCCCTCTCCTGCCCCCAGAGGCTGGCACACACACACACACACCCACTCGGAACGCCCAGTCGTGCAAGGCAGGGCGGGCTCCTGCTTTTTCTTCCCCTGATCGTTTCTGGGGGTCTGGTAGGCGAGCCCGGGAGAGGGTGGTAAAGAAAAACAGCAATGCAAACATATTACAAAGAAGAAAACAAGCGCTCTGTATTCCGAGAGACTGTTTAATCCAAGATAAACGTAATTTTGTTTAAATAAAATATATTAACCTGAATTAATAATACAGGAAACTAGAGTGAATTAATAATGCACGTATCCCTGGTCTCGTGGTTAAACACTTCCTCGTAAGAATACCGTATGAACCCCATTGGGCTAAACAGCTTGCGATTTCCCAAATAACATCCAGTGATCCCGGGAGAATTCTCGGTCCCGAGTCCACCCTCTCCCGCAGGCTTTTAAAAGAGGATTTGCCAGCCGGGTATCACAACCCTTGGGAGAGGAAGCTAGAGGAAAGTTAGTGAGCAAAACCCAGGATAATTCCAAACGTGAAGGTATTACGAGCCGATAATTTTTAATCCCGGAAACATACACGATACTAAATTGTGCACAAAAATAGGTTTCAGCAGGGTCTGGCACTTTTCCCTTTCGGCCGGTAATAAGTGTTAATTAACGTGGAAAGGCAGGGTGACATCGCTTTATATATGGTTTGCAAATAAGAAAGACCTTTTTAAACACCACCACCTTTTTTTTTTTTTTCCCCCGACGAACAGGTGGTCTCAATCAGAACCCTCAGCATGATCGAATGAGAAAGTGGGGACCTTCCTGATATAAATTTATGAGCCCCTTCCAAGTCATCTTTATTCAACTAAGTATTTACAAAAGTAATATCCCCATATGCTCCCTGACACGGCAACTTTTACTTCGCCTGCCGAGAAACAAATGGGTTATTTTCTTAACCATCAATTATGAAGTTGGATTATTGTCATACACGCAAAATTTCCTGCTTCATTACCCTACCAGCCGCTCTTTTCTTACGCTGGCCAGTTTGCAGGGGAAATAGCTGTCTAAACACCTTTAATGCCGTTGAGGAAACTATAAATCTGAGCCCCAGACTTTAAAACCTTCACATAATTACGGGGATGTGGATATATCCCTTCAGAGACTTAGATAATAGTCGGACTCGATGATTTTAAAGTTTTTTTTTCCAACCGAAACAATTCTACGGGGGTAATCCTCATCCGCAGCCCCAACCCGTGTCTCTGTGCGACGGATAATGGCAAGTCCTGAGATGCCCTGGGCTGCTCGGGCGACTCGCTGAAATGGTAGAATTCTTGGGGGGTAGAATGTTGTTGTGGGTGTTGTGCTATGATTCGGATGGAGCTGGTTGACTCTTGGTTTAATTTGTTTTTAATTGTGCGGTGCTTGTTGATTTTTACCTTGCCTGTCTGCCAGGCCTTCGTGCTTTACGGGATTTACCTCGCAAAAAGGCTGAAGTGGGCCGGGTGGGGGATGAAGAAGAGGCGCGGGGGTTGCTCGGGTTCCCCCCCGCCGCCTCCTCTGCCAGAGTTCACTTTTGGGAATGACGGGGACAGTCAGGGAATGTCGCACCATCGGAGTGCACAAGCAGAATAATAGCTAACTAGCAGTATTGGTAATAACACTAAAAAAGGCGAACATATGGTCAAATTGATGGTCCCGTAAAAGCGGGAAACGAAATTTAGTAGGAAACCCTCCAAAAACCAACACGAGCACGGTGGGATCCTGCAGGGGGGGAGAGTTATTCCAGAAGGAAGGCGTCAGTGGCCACGGTAGGGAAAGAAAAATTAATATGAAAATATTATTGCAGCCCCAGAGTGTCTCAGACAGCCCGGCGGGTGTCATCTTTACCCTGGGAGACGAGAAAATCGCTGCCGTGTGACCTGCTCCACTAAATTAGGAAAAGTCCAGCGCACGCTTCGGCAGCCCGGCAGCACACGCGTAAATGCTTGCTGCTGGGTTTAATCGAATAGGGCTTTTTTATTCAGGGCGGACGTATGCTTAAACTATATATGTGTGTTGTGCATTATATCATCCCTGCAATCTGTGATTCTGCTTAAGGAATTCTGTAATCGATAATCTGGGTATTGCTGAAGCAGTAGCCTCCAGCCTAAAACGCTGAAATTACATCATCCCGCCTTGTATCATCACGCAGCATCACAAATTGATTGTTTCGACTCTTTAGTTTATTTTTTTTTTTCTGTCTGAATATTCCGTAACTTAACATCTCTCCCTGAAAAACAACCCAACGCTGGTTCAGCTTTCCTTCCAGAGCCGCTGAAGCCCCGGCACGGTACAAAGCAAAAATCTCCCTTGCCGTGTTTTTTTGGTTGTTTTTTTTTTTTTTTTTTTTTTGTATGTCTGAGATCCGGGACGCGGAGAGCGCGGACGGGTGCGGAGAGGGGGGAACCTGAGGCGGAGATAGAATGCTTTGAGCAGAGCTGAGCGTATTCTCTTCACCACATAACGTGGCCAAATTTGTCCTCGGAGCTGTGACCCGAGCTTGAAGCTGTGTCTTTCCGGGCGCGGTGGAGGTAATCCGCCGGTGCGCTCTCCTTGCGAGGCGCCGGGGAGGTTCTGCGCCCCTTCCCGCAGCCTCCGCCAAGCGTAAATTGCAAGTTATTTATTGCACGTCGGATATATAATTTTTCCCTTCCTTCGTCGTCGTCTGAGAATAATATATGCAGCCGTTGTTAGCCTCACTCCAGGGAGAACTAAATGTATAACGAAATCTTATTCGTGAGTAGGAATATACTAAGAGAACAATCTGATGTCTTCTTAATCCTATGTAAAAAGCTCTGTAGTCCTCCTAATATTGACTGAATAGGTAATTAATGGCTCTTCATCGAGAATACCCTGTAATCCGAGATAGACGAAAGACAACAAGCCAAAGGTAAAATACAACAGGACTAGCTGGAGACTCTACATAAGAACCGATGTAGCCATTTAGGAGAGCGTTACGCCTAGAAACAGTGAACCCGTAAAGGAGAGAAAAGAAAGATGGGAAAACAAATGCCCCCAGAAAGTCTGGCCACCTACCCCTGGCATCCCCGGCTAGCCCGAGAAAAAACAAACAAACAAAAAANAAAAATAGAAGGTGGGAAGCAGCTCAGATTCCACATTTTTTCGCCGCAGCCGGATGCCCTTCAGACCACTTGGGCTTCTCCACGTAAGCCCGGCACCTTCAGGCGAAGAGAAGGGAATCATTGGGGTGGGAGCCCCAAAAGTCGATACGTGGGTGAAGTGGCCAGAGCGGCTTTGCAGCCAGGACCTGGACCCAAAAGGAGATGGGAGCTTCAAGCAGGAAAAAGAATAAGGAAAAAAAATTTAAACACTTCTGGCATTTTAATTTAAACCTTTGCCACTAATATATTACTCGGGTGACTACAATTATGTTGTTTTTCGGTTGGATGACAGCTTTTAAAACATTATTTCACTCGGGAAATAAAAGCTTCATCTCAGATTATAGGTGGGTATTTTTGGATTTACGTGATTTATGGTCACCATGACAACTAATGCTGCGTGGTAGCTCCCCTCCTGCCCGGGGTGGGGGAGTTTTAATCAAAGGCTTGTCAGGAAATGCCGGCACCCTCTTCTTTTGGGTTGTTGGGGGACCGGGACGGCGCTGTGCCCGCTCTTGGGGACGAGGGGAAAGCCAGAGGGCACTCAGCTGGCACTGGACAAGGTGCGGGAGGGCGATGCAGTGTCCTGGATTGTGCTCCCCCTGTCTGCTTTCCATGGCGGGAGAGGGCGAAGACCCGCTTGCTCCTCTAGGGTGTTCCGGGACTATAACCTGTGCGCGCAAAAAGCGCAAGAAATGCGCTCTGCGCCGCTTAGCCGGAAAAGACATTTCGTTTCGAGACGAGGCGGAAGAAGTCGATATTCCCCAAAACTAGCTTTAAAAAAAAAATGGAAAAAGAAGAGTGTGGGGAATAGGAGCTCTCTCCGGCTCTCCTTTCCCAGGGTGGTTTGCAGGCGGGTTATAGCCCGGACTTGGGGGCCTGGGGAAGGACAACCTCCTCTCCCGCAGCCTTGGAGTGGTCCTGTCGTGGGGGAAGGCTGGCGGGGGTGGAGCGGAATTTGTGGGTGCAGGACCAGGGAGGTAGCGAGAGGTTAAGGAGAAACGGGAATATCATTGGTAAACAAATTGTGCAGAATGGAGCTGGATTCATATTGACTTAGTTATAGGTCATCTGCTGCCGGTGCAAAGGGAGGAAATATTTACTTTACACATATACTTTATGATCTTGGGGGAATTAGAGGAAATTCAATAAGAAAACGGCTAGAATCATTTTAAACCCCCTATTTAAAAGACTTAAGCAAATTAGAGTCTTATCAGATTAAAATCCACTACAAATGTAAGAGCATTGTCTCCGTCGAAACGCTGTGGGGTCTGAGGGAAGAGATTCTTTGCCAAATCTCAGGGATAAAACCACGTCATTTAAACACCAGATAATGAGCAGAATGTAAATTAATTTAACCTTCTTTACTAACAGGCTGCTAAAGTAATATGTATAATTTAGTGATAAGTAAGATTGCGAGAGATGATACATATTCAGTCGAGCATCAAACACTGAGAGGGACCCTTGCTGGGGTGGGGAGGCAGGGAGCAACGGGGTACATAGGAATGTGGGTGCTGGGATGGGAGTGTGGAGGGCCACATCAAGGGGAAGCTTTACGTAATTTCTTGATGCCCGGGACCTTGTAGAGGATTTGAAAATAGAGGCATAACCTGCACTCCCTCGGGCTCTCCATCCCTAACAAGGCAGAGGCTGCCCGCGAGCTCAGCGACAGGTTCCTCTGCCCCGGGAGGTCCTGACCAACACGGGACAGCATTCTTTCACCTCGTGAATCCTGCTGGGTACAGCCCCTCTCTTCCTTCCTCTTGCTAAACTTGGGGCCATAGCAACCTCGCCCCGGCATTATAGCTGGACCAGTCAGCGGGGACACTGGGACAGCGCAGCTCGTCCCTCCACAGCGCTGCCCAGGGGCGAGCAGATGAGTTCTGCCCCTTCAAAGTCAGGAGTTGGGTGGGTTGTTTTTCGGTTGTGTTTTTGGTTTTCGGTTGTGTTTTTGGGTTTTGGTTGTTTTTGGTTTTTTATTTGTTTGTTTGTTTGGGGAGGTTTGTTTTTGTTTTTCGTTTTGTTTTGGGTTTGGTTTTTTGTTTTTTGTTTTTTGTTTGTTTTGGGTTTTTGTTTTTTTTTTTCCCCGGGACCTTCTGTGCGAGTCACCGCCGAGAGTGGGGAATAATCCCTGCAGATAACTTCGAGAATGTGGGTGGAAAAGCCTGCTTGGGAGATCGCTGGTGGGAAACCGGCTGCAAGGAGGGGACAGGGGTGGCAGTGCCATCGAGGGGGGTTTCTCCCCATGTTCGCCGCTGGTACAGGCAAAGTGGATTGAGAGAGAAGGGATTAGGAATGCTCAGGGGTTGGGTTCTACACGCTCTTCCTTGCTCCTCTGAGTGTGATGTGAAGATCTCCGTAGCCGTACCGCAAAGGGGTGACTGTTGTTGCCATTCGTGTTAAGTTGTAGCTGTTACCGCTACGATTTGCTGTTATCCGCCAGAGATCCGCCGTCTAACCGGCAGTAGCCCTCTCCCGTTTGCATTCCACCCTTCCTCCATAACGAGGCAATAAGGGCTGGGGCTCCTTCGCTTTCTTTCCCCTTCGCTGCAGCGTCTGGGTCAGTGCCGAGCTTTCCGCTCCTCACCCCAGCAGGTCCGCGAGTGCGAGTGAGCCGCCTGGAGCCGCCCCGACGGAGGCTTGCCCGTGGGCTGAGCGGCGGAGGCCGGGTTGTCGGGGCTCAGGTACCCAGGTGCGGTGCAAACCGGGCGGAAAATGCCAGGTTTGGTGTTAGGGGTTTTTTTGAGGATTGTGGGGCGGGTTGCTGGACGGGGCGGTTCGTAAGGCGGTCCGCGGGCGGCGGAGGGGCGGGGCGNAACCGTGCGCATCGCAGCCGTGACGGCTATTGCAGGATCGGACTCACCCTCTCGCCTGTCGCCGGCCGCCGAGCACCCCCTGGTCGGCGAGGAGTCTCAGGGCTCGTCGTGCCGCCCAGCTGCTAACCGACCAGCGCCCACCCAGCGGCCGCTCCCCGCCCAGCAACCCAGACACCCCCACCCCTCGGAGCAGCTGGGCTGCTCCGCGCTGACCCTCCTATACGTACCGACACCTCCAGACACACGCATCCCATCTCCTACCGACCCCCCAGGCTTGCACTTGGGCGTCCTTTTAGCCGATGAACTGCATGAAGGACCCGTTAAGCCTGGAGCGCCTGGGAGCAGGGAATAAGCTGTGCTCCTCTTCGCCTTCCTCCTCCTCTTCATCATCTTGCCACCACCACCACCACCACCAGCCCGCGCTGACCATGGCGACGGCGCTGGCACCGGGGCAGGCGCGTTCCTCCCTGGAGTCCGCCAAGCACCGTCTGGAGGTTCACACCATCTCTGACACCTCCAGCCCCGAGGCTGCAGGTAAGAGTGGGGACGAGCGGCAGGGACACTCCAGTTCGCCGGGCACCCCACAGCCCAGCCCTGCCCCGGCCCTGCCGGTGGCCCCGCCACCACCTCCCTCTGCTAGGGAGAGCACCCTCCCAAGCAAAGACACATTTCGTGGGTTTTTTTTTCGTGTTTGGTATCTGTATGTCGGCGTCTGGGAAGATAATGACATGGGTGAGGGTAGAGGAATGGCAGAAGTGAGCTAGTTACACGAGTGTTGATGGGCAAGTAATATGGATACAGATCGATGAATAATGTAGCCTGCAGACCGACGAGGAACACGGTATGGATGGGCGAGTAATATGGGTATAGACAGACATATAACATGGGTATAAAAAGATAATTAATGTGTGTATAGACGGTTAAACCATATGGTTATAGACCGGCAAATAATATGGATATAGATAGATGAATCATATGGGTACAGACAGACAATAATACAGATGGATAAGCCATATGGATCTAGACGGTCAAATCATACGGATATAGGCAGGCGAATGCTTTGATACAGATGGGCGAATAAAACCGGTAACTGGCAGAGAAACAGCGCGATACAGTCAGGAGACTAATATAAGCATAGGCAGGCAAATAACATGGATGATACCTATACGGATAGGAGAGCAATACGGATGCAGATGGGTTAAAAACTTGAACGTATCGATAGGCGAAAAACTTGCATGGGGACGTGAGGGTGAGCTGCTCCGTCCCGCTGCCGCGTCGGTGCCTCTTCCCCTGGGAGCAGCCAGCCCGTGGAGGGGCCGCGGAGCGGGAGACCGGGCCGGTTAATCATTACACTATGGGCCCCGGAAAGGGCCGGCTGCGGGAGCCTTCTGCGGTGGGGACAAACCCTGCCCCAGCCGCCAGCGGAGATATCGGAGGCTGAGTGGCCCTCGTTTTTCCCCTTGTTGTGTTTTGTTTTGTTTCCCCCCTTACAGAGAAAGATAAGAGCCAGCAGGGCAAGAACGACGATGCGGGGCCCGAGGACCCTTCCAAGAAGAAGAGACAGAGGAGGCAGCGGACCCACTTCACCAGCCAGCAACTACAGGAGCTGGAGGCGACCTTCCAGAGGAATCGCTACCCTGACATGTCCACCCGGGAGGAGATCGCCGTCTGGACCAACCTCACCGAGGCCAGGGTTAGGGTAGGTCCCGACACTAGCAGCCTGGGTCGAGATGGAAAGGGAAGGAGGGCTGAGATGTTTGTAGCTGCTTTCGATTTCGGTTTGTGTGCAAACTCCAGAGCCTTTGCACAAAAGTGGGGCAAAGCAGGGCATTTCTGTCAAAGCCAGACAGATTGGGATCTCTCCCGCTTTCTCCGGAATACGGTTCTCTGCACGCTTCGTCCTCACGGTGCAATGCGTCCTGCTTCTTTTGATCGGAACACTAAAGAAAACATTGGCCAAGAAAGTGACTTGGAACAGGCTGTAACCTGCGCGGCCTCTAATGAGAAAAAGATGTAAAATACGCGAGGGCTTTTACTTCACTCCCAGGCACTCCCGACGTGCCCTTCCTTGCTTTTTCTCTTTCTTTTGGTTTCACAATTCGACGAGCGTCTCTCTCCGCCCTTTCCCCCCCACCCCCGCCGCCATCTCTGAGATTTATGAGACCATCACAGTGCTGCAGAGATAGAGCGGCCGGATCCTACTCGCACGCAAACACCGCGCTGGAGGGGAGGAATAAACCACCCCAAACCCCCCGTCCCCCAACAACCCCCCCAAAGGGCCAAACTCCCAGATTTTTCGGAAATCACACATAATAAATCCTTTCCCTGCGGTCGCTTGAGGAGAGATGGAGAAGGAAAAGCGGGGCTCGCTCTCCGTTCCCAGTGTGCGGAGCCAGGGCAGCCCCGCGGCGGGGAGCGGAGCCGGGCCTAGAGCCCCACTGATGCATTAAAGCACTGCCGGGCGCGGTATTTGCGGGGCACGTTTGGTTTCAGGCAGAGCGGTGCAGTCAGACGAGGCCAGTCCCCGTGGTGCCCGAACTGCCTCTGCCCAGCTCGGCTCTGGTGGTGGTGGTGTCCTACAGACCTCCTGGGGTGTCTCCAATACACACAGTAAGGCTGCTGCTGACGGCTGCCCGCCGGGGTAGACATCCCAATGTGGATTGTAAAAGGGTACGTTTTCCCCATTGTCTGACCCACATATAGAACCCGGTCCCTTAGATCTCATCCGGCACGTTGTTAAATAGCAAATTTCTTATTCTTTTTCTCTACGCCCNCCTAGAGCAGTCGAACGAATTCATTTAGAAAGTGATTTTCGACTCTGGAAGCTTTTGCGCAGGAGAAACTTGTAGCTTTAACTGAAGCAAGGATTTATTAGTTGCTGGCTTCTTCTCCCCACTTCGATCTTCCCCCCAATAGGAAATACGGCTTTAAAATTCAGTGGGTTTCCAGGCATTTTCCCTCGCTTTTCCACTTTTGTATTTCCTCTGGATGGCTTGCAGGGTGGAACAAGCTAAGGAATGAACATGAAAAAAGAGAGAGAAACGAGGGGAAAAAAGAAAAACAAATCAACAAAAAGAAGGAAGCACTGGCCTCTGTGGCGCGAATGAGAGCATCACAAATGACGCCGGGATATGCGGGGGCGGGGTGGGTGAGGATTCGGGGCATTGCCACGAACCTTCCTTGCTGCACTCTGGCGGCCCCGGGGCCCGGGGTTGCTCAGTGGTCCCGATACCAAGTCTCTGCGAATCTCTCTATGCATATGTGTTTATGTCCCGAAGTGGGCTTTCGGATGGATGTATGTAAGGACAAGCTCGGTTCTTGATCCAAGAGCTCGAGAAAGGCTGCCGTCTTGGTGTTGGCTCCTGACTAACTCGTGTCTCCCATCTCCCTCCCTCTCCCCTTCTTCCCCAAGGTTTGGTTCAAGAACCGCAGAGCCAAGTGGAGAAAGAGAGAAAGGAACCAGCAAGCCGAGCTTTGCAAAAATGGCTTTGGTCCGCAGTTTAACGGCCTGATGCAGCCCTACGATGACATGTACCCTGGCTACTCGTACAACAACTGGGCAGCCAAGGGCCTGACCTCTGCTTCCCTCTCCACCAAAAGTTTTCCTTTCTTCAACTCCATGAATGTCAACCCTCTGTCTTCTCAGAGTATGTTCTCCCCTCCAAACTCCATCTCCTCCATGAGTATGTCTTCAAGCATGGTACCCTCAGCAGTCACCGGGGTCCCTGGCTCCAGCCTCAACAGCCTGAATAACTTGAACAACTTGAGCAATCCCTCCCTGAATTCTGCAGTGCCGACGCCAGCCTGTCCTTATGCTCCTCCAACACCTCCGTATGTTTATAGGGACACATGTAACTCGAGCTTGGCGAGCCTGAGACTGAAGGCCAAGCAGCACTCCAGTTTTGGCTATGCCAGTGTGCAGAACCCCGCTTCCAACCTGAGCGCTTGCCAGTATGCGGTGGACAGACCCGTGTGAGACACCCAAGTAGGAGAAACTGCATGGGAATTTCCTCCCCACTTTCCGCAGAGACTGAGAGTTATACTAGGAAGGAATTGGCACTAGAAAGAAGGGGAAAGGCAGAAAAAAATCAGAGGCAGAGAGAGGAAGAAAGACAGAGAGAGGAGAGAAAGAAAGAGGGAAAAAAAAAAAAAGAAACCACTGAAATAAGATAGTTCCTTTGTTTTCAAAGGACCTCTTACAGATTCTGAGATCTTTCACTAAGAGTATTTCAACAGTTAAAAGGACATATATATATATATATATATATGGACAAATGTTTGACTGGATATGATATGACATTTTAATGTTACTATAAGCTTGTTATTTTTTAAGTTTAGCATTGTTAACATAAAAAAATGACTGAAAGGATGTATATATATCGAAATGTCAAATTAATTTTATAAAAGCAGTTGTTAGTAATATCACAACAGTGTTTTTAAAAGGTTAGGCTTTAAAATAAAGCATGTTACACAGAAGCGATTAGGATTTTTTTGCTTGAGAGCAAGGGAATGTATATACTAAATTGCAACACTGTATGTTTCTAACATATAATTATTAAAAAAAAAAAAAGAATCGTGTGAATATCAGTTTTAGACTAGTACCTCTGGTGGATGCAATGATGTTTCTGATACTGCAATGTAAAACATGCCCTGTGTATAACATTTCGTACGATATTATTGTTTTACTTTTCAGCGAACATGAAAAAAAAAAAGTTTAAAAAAAGTGTTTTATTTCATGGGAGTAAAATTATACAGCATAGAGTTTTGTCTGGATTTTTATTTACTGAGCCAAGCCCGACTGATCACTGACATTGGATCTCCTTCTCTGAAAGCACAGAGCAGGCTTTTTTTTTTTTTNCCGCGTTTCCTGCGCCCTCCTGCTGCAACACGCCGTGGAAGGGAAAGGTCGTGCTCTCGTGTGTTTTGTTTTAAATAATATCGAGCCATTCATTCTCAACCTGCTTTTTGGTGAAATTACTCTGGATTAAAACTTTGCCATCGCTGGGCAATTGAAACAAATCAAGATGAATTGCTGGCTCGGCCCTCCTATCGGCTCACACCCCGGGCGGGCAAGGAGGGGCTGGCCGAGGGGAGGAGAGGGGGGTGGGTGGTGGCGGGGAGGCGACAGTACCCGGCGGGAATATCGATGTAGGAAGAAATTCCGCGGGCGCGTAAAGTGGCGAGGTGCGCACGGAGGAAAGACAGCACGATGGAAGGCGGAGGAGCTCGCCTCTTGCGAGGCCTTTGCGCTCTCAGTGCGCCCTTTGGAGAGGCCAGGGGTGGGACACCGCGGAGAAGAGATAGTCCCCCAAAAAAGGAGCAGAGAAGAGGGGGGGAAAGGGGAGAGGTCAGCGCCCTGTGCTTTCTCACTGGGAAAATGCTTCCCCTGCTCGAAAGAGGGGTTTCTCCCTGTTCTCATCTGCAACCCCCACCTTTTACCTCCTCTCATTTTAATTTTTATAATTTAATTTTTATTTTCTTTATTTTTCTTCTTTTTTTTTTTT
>WBNM01012182.1:118133-202504 GCA_013399055.1 Ramphastos sulfuratus
TTTTTTTTTTTTTTTTTTCCCTGAAATACAAAAGAAGGTTGGCTTTTTTTTTTTTTTTCTTTTAAGTAAAAATATAAATTAAATGTTTACCCCTCGCTAACTAAATAATTCCCTCTCTAGAAAAACTCGGGGTTTTGGATCCATACAGCAGAATCCATTTCCCCCGACGCAGCCCTGGGAATAATTGGTTATTTGACGTTGTTGGCCTCGGGAATTACCGGCTACAAAGTTGCTGTATCTCGAGCATAAATTTCTCCCGCTGTGAAAGAAGCTTTTATTACATTAAAGGNGAATATCGATGTAGGAAGAAATTCCGCGGGCGCGTAAAGTGGCGAGGTGCGCACGGAGGAAAGACAGCACGATGGAAGGCGGAGGAGCTCGCCTCTTGCGAGGCCTTTGCGCTCTCAGTGCGCCCTTTGGAGAGGCCAGGGGTGGGACACCGCGGAGAAGAGATAGTCCCCCAAAAAAGGAGCAGAGAAGAGGGGGGGAAAGGGGAGAGGTCAGCGCCCTGTGCTTTCTCACTGGGAAAATGCTTCCCCTGCTCGAAAGAGGGGTTTCTCCCTGTTCTCATCTGCAACCCCCACCTTTTACCTCCTCTCATTTTAATTTTTATAATTTAATTTTTATTTTCTTTATTTTTCTTCTTTTTTTTTTTTGGTCGTGTTTTGTTTGGTTTTTGTTTGTTTGGGTATTTTTTATTTATGTTTGTGTGTATTTGCTTGTTTGGGAGTTTTTTACCCTTTTAAAAAATATATATTTTGTTCTCCTCTGTCTGATGTTGCCAGAGGGTCCGTGGAGCGAAAGAGCCCCCGTGCATGGGGTGAGGAGGAGAGGCGGCAGGCACTCCGCAACCCTCCACCCCTTGCGTGCCCGGCCGCGCCGCCTCCCCGACCCAACGCCGCTCCCCTCGGTTTTTCCGCACCGTGTCAACACCTCACCCGGGTGAGTGCCAGGGGCTTCCAAAAACGTCCCTTTTCCTCCTCCTTCTCCTCCTTCCTGGGGTGCGGGCGGAAGGTTTGGGGACCACGCCGGTGAGGGGCTGGCAAAACCGGGAATCCCCCTCCCTCGGGGGTCAGGGAAGTCGGAGAAAGTTGAGTGCTCTTCTTCCTAAACCCCCTCGGCGGACTGGATTTGGAAGTCACCGAGGGGGTGGCTGCGGGTATCTGCATGGTGTTTTACATGCTCTTTTCGGCTCTCGTTTCTTCTCGGTGCCTTTGGTTATTTATAGTCTTCTCGTATTATATATATGTATAAAATGTCAGTGAATATATTTAGAATATGTATGTGCGTAGAGAAAGAATATATATATGTAATACAGTGCATGCGCATACATTCAGAAGATCATTTCCGCACCGATACACGAAAAAACTCACCCCCCCCCCAAAAAAAACCCAACCCAAAAAAACCCTCAAAACAAAAAAAAAAAAAACCCAACCCACAAAAACAACCAAACCCCAGACGATAGTTTTCCACTCTGAGCAATGGCTCAAACGATATAAAAACAACGTGACCGCTCAGAGAAGACATAAATCACTCCCAGTATAATCCGAAATTCTCCCTCTCTCCCCAGCTGAAGCCTTCAGGGTCATCATTTTTCTGCGCCACTTGACCAAAGATATAATGTTTTGATCAGGTTATAAATCAAAATTTTGAGTCGTGGTTGTTTGGTTTTTTTTCCCCCCCTTTTTGTAATTTTATTTTCCCTTGGGTGTTTCCCTTATCTGCGATGGCAGCGTGAACCTGGAACAATGGAGGCCACTGAGAAGGGCTGGGGAAAGCCACAACGAAATGAGGAATTCTCAAAATATCTATTTGGAGAAGAGTGGGGTTAAACAACGGGCTCTCACCCCCTTGGCCCTCTCAACCCTCGGGAACGCAGCTCTGTGCAGCCTGCAGTGAGACCCCTAGCCCCGACTGTGGCAGCGGGCAGCGCTGTCTGATTCTCAATCCACATCCCAATCCACATCCCAATCCACAGCCCCAGCTGTCCTTGCCAGACAGAAGAACAGGGTGGTGGGTGTCCCTGGGAGGCCCGGGGCACCTTCTCTCCTCCCGGCTCGGCCCAACTCTTTTGTTTCCAAGCTCTGCCTCCCGCACTTTGAACCTCGCCGGCGTGTGCAGGGCCAGCGCCGAGGTCAGCGGCCTCGCGAGGGGCAAAATTAACCGTATATATCGACATTTATCCCCTCTGGGGCATTTTATATGCTCTCCCCTCTGTCCCCTGTCTTCTCCGGGCGTTGTTTTTTCTCTCTGTGTGCCCTTATAGCCATGTGTGCCCTCCGAACCCAGCTAGACACCCATCCCCACATACCTGTACATTTGTCCATACCTATAAAATAAATTAACTTTACACACACACACACACCTCCCTGACGAGATTCATCGACATTTTTGTAGGGAAATCACTTCCTTGGGCAAACAACTGACATCCGAGCCTGGGAAGCTCCTTCCAGGAGGCCGTTTTGGGGCACGGTGGGGCGGGCGGGGATAGGTTGGCAGCTCTGTGTCCTCCGTCGGCCATGCAGCGCTTGCGCGGGTGTGGAGGAGGGTTAAGGGGTCCCGCATCCCGGTTCAGGTCGAGGAGAGAGGGCAGGGGAACGATGCTAATACCTACATGATTTTTCGGGGCGTGTAATTTTACCTTGCTTAAACGCCTACTTTGGTACGCGTGTTATACATGGGTAGGTCTGAATATTATGCACCCGATAGACCGTAACAGTCAATAATCCAGCAACTTGGGAGGATTTACACCTTCAGAGCTCCATACAATGCCGGACTAATCGATTGCTAAATCTGAAGTTTTCTAAAGGAGAACCCCATTTCAGAATTAATTTCTCCTCTCTCCGGAATCTTCTCAGAGAAGACGAGAAATAAAATAAACCCTCAGTTATAAACTTCTAGAGGCAAACTTGTGTGGTTTGACGGGGTTTCGGTTCTTTTTAATAAAAGAAGCGTTTGAGGTCGCTTTTCTCCAGCTCGGCCCCTGCTTGTGCCGGGCAGAGACGAGCCGACGCTCCGCGTCCTTGCTCAGAGGCGGAGAGAGCTCCGCGCTGCCCGTCTGGACGAATTTTCCCCCGGTCGATCAATGCCGATTTCAGGATCGAGATGGACTTGTTTGATTGTTTTTTAATTTCGGCTGCCACCCTCACTCTCTCTCCCCGAAGACGGAGAAAGCTGCGTGGGGGACAGCGCGGATCCCTCCTGCCTCCGTGGAATCGGGCTGGAGGTAGAGGAAGCGCCGCGGCTGCCAGATCGGGAGCCGCGCCTGCTCTGCCTTCTTGGAGGGCGGGATTGTGCTGGCCCTGCCCGAGGGGGACCACCAGCTCGACCCCGGCCCCGCTGCCCCTCAAGGCCTCCCCCAGGCCGTGCCCGGCACCCGTGGTGTCAAGGTCCCGGGAGGAGGGTAGAATTACCGGGGTAGGGATAGGTCCCCTTCAACCGCACCGTCACGGGAAGTGCCTGACCTGGGACGGGGAGCGGGCGGCATGGCTGGGCAGGTAGAAACCCTGGGTTCTGCAAAGCGGGATCCCGAGGTGTGAGAGAGGTGTCTGGGCTAAGCCGGCCCCAGCCCCGCGGGTGAGTGGAGCGATTTGGGTGGCTGGAGCTCACCGTCAGTAGCCAAGGATGGACGCAAATGACCGACAGCCCAAACTCGTGTGTAAAAAAAAGAAGAGAAGAGAGGAAAAGAAAGGCAGGCAAAGCAAAGCCGTATCAGCCCACCCGGGAGCAGAAGCCTGCGGGTGCCTATTTCTGACAGTGAGGAAGAGCAGGGAGCCCTTCGGCCTCAGCCCTCTGTCCGGACGACGGAGCAGGGCGCTGGGGAAAGAGCTGTGTTAAGTCTCCGCGTCTGTGTCTGCATCTGGAAATGTGGGAGAGACCCGTCTCCGGCCCAGAGCAGCTCCTCACCGAGTCGGGAAGGCAGCGGGGAAGCGCCTCAGGCGGAAACCCACATCCATGTATGCGCACATACACCGCTCACACATACATATACTGCGCACACGCGCGTATTGTACATACACAGATCCAGGCACTCACACGGGGCGTGCAGCCACAGCCGTGCTCGGGCGACTGCAGCCCCTCACGGGCAGCCCTGTGCTCACGCACAGTCCGCATCGGTGGGAGCAGGATGTGTATGGGCATCACTTTCCACTCTCTCCTTCCGTTTAACCTTTCTTAAAAGCTTCTCCCCGCTGCCAAGCCGGAGCCCGCGGGCTCCCTGGGGCAAAGTTGACACTGTGAGGCTAACTGAGCGCTCTGGGGCTAGCTGGGTGCTGCGAAGCTGAGCGCTGCGAGGCCGGGAGCGGAGAGGGGCGGACGGCCGCAGGCCCTTCCCCGGCTCACCGGCTTGTGCCCAGCACCCGCGCTGAGCATTAACCGGCTGGGGTGGTGGAACCACGCTACGTACAAACTCAAATCATCTCCCTTGTTGTAGTAAAAGGTCCCGTAAAGTCCACCTGTAAGTCCTGATATGCATTCTCGCTCTCGCCCTCACGTCGCTAAGGACTATCTGCCATCACCTCTTCTCCCCACTTTTCTCCTTCTCCTAAGTGCCCCCGGCCCTCCAGCGGTTCTAACCCCAGTCGCCTGTGCTCCGGAATGGGGTGTGGGGAGCCCCGGGGGAGAGATGCAGCCTCTCCCCTCTCTCCGGGCGAGGGGGGGGGGGGGGGNGGGGGGGGGGGGGAGTGGGGCCCTGCGGGAAGATCCCCTAGGTGCCGGTGAATGCAGCCGTAGGGCGCTCTGGAACCTCCCCGCTCGATCCAAACTGCGGGGAGGGGGAAAACCAAACCGGACAGCCGCGGCCTTTAACCCTCTAGGGTAGTAGGAGCTACCCTCACCTCCCCTCCCGGGGCCAGCTAAGGTGGGGCGGCTCGCAGATAACTCTGCTGTTCCCGCCCTCCTTGGAGGACAGTGTCTTTATGTGTGTGATAAGAGGAGATGTTCATACAGGGCAGAGAGGTCCTGTAAAACTCAGCAAGGCTCCCCCCTGCAAATTCGTTACATGCTTTTCTCTGCATTTAAGGGGAGAAATAGGGAGAGTACCTGATGGGGAGGGAGCGGGGTGATGTGCAGCCTCCTTGGGCTGTGCACAGGCAAGGATCGATGAGTGTGGAGCGATCAATGCAGCCCACAGATTAAATCCATCACCGAGATTTATGCATTTGGAAAGGAACCCCAGGAACAAGCCCCAGTCCTGCTGGATGTGTGCAGAGAAATGGCAGCTCTGGGGAAAACAAGAGAGTGGAGCTGGGCTCATCACTCGATGTATATATTTGGTGTGGTGATGGTTCCAGTGGCTCACGGGGGGCTGCTTCCATGCTTAAAGTTATTTGCATGCTTGAGTGATTTGCTGGATTGTGGCCATATGTAAAGCAATAAATATAAGTGGCTACTTCTGTGCAAATAAGAGATTCAGAGGTCTCACAAGTAATTTTCCAACAGATCCAGACCTCGTACTGGTAAGGTAAAAGAGAAGAGAACCTTTTCTCTCATTCAGTTAACAAAAAAACCCAAGCAGCAACAATTAAGGTCAGCGGGACAATGCAAACGTAAAGGAGCATAAAGCCTTCCCTTTATGAAAAGCCTCGACAGGCACTTTCAAGACTGCATTATCTGGAGAGGAGCAGGAATCTACAAGCCTTCCACTGATGCGGATTTTTTCAATCTTCCCAGACACAAATTCTTGCACCCGCTTTGGTGGATGCAGAGCTAAACACTGAAGTGATTTCTTGCCAGGCTGCAGGACAGCATGTTGGTGTGAGCGTCGGTCCCAGCCCGTTTGGTGCTCCTTTGATGTCAGCAGAGCCTGAGCTGGCAGCGCTGAGCATGAGAGGAGTTCCTAAGCAAGCAGAAATTCTCCTTATGAGGTTCAGGGCGGTTGAATTCCCATGATTTCTCCAGAGAAGGTCATGCGTGCTTCCCACTCCTCAACTGGGATGGGAAGAGAAGTGGAGACGGAGGTGGCTCTTCTGCCCTTTCTCCTCTGTCTGCAGAGCCAAAGGCTCTGGCAATTCTCATTTGTTTTTTCGTGTGCAAAGTAAACCAGAGTTTGATTAAAATAATAATATCCAGCCTTTGGCAATGCTTCCTATAAATTCATGGCTTTAGCCTGGACTGTCTCATGGCCAGACTGTAAATTTTTGCCTTCTAACTCCCTGTGACAAATCTTTAGCCCCAGTCATTGTTATTTCCTTCAGCTTTCACATCCTGCTGGCAAAAAACCTCCAACTCTGATATTCTTCCCCCAAAACAGAAATTCCTACCACAAGGGCCATTACCCTGAGAACACTTTTTAATAAACATGGTCGGAAAATGAAAACAAGACACATAAAATATATGAATACGGGTAACATCAAATGAAGACTTGGAAGCAGTTTCAAGTAGTGTTACAAATAGGAAATAGCTTTCCAGAGATAAAAATACTCCATGTGTTTTGTTAACACCAGCATGCAGTTGGGCTTTATTCTCATGGTTTATTTGGATGTTAAGGGACACCTTTGTCCTACTTGATGTACTTGTAACTGCTGGCTGTGCCAGGAGGTCAGAGACTTCAGCTTGTAATCAGTGGGTGACTGGCAACATCCCTGACAAATAATGTTGGTGTGACAGGATCAGGGAGAGAGCCATTCTTGCATGTCAACAGCTATGGATCAGCCAGTCCAAGCAAAGGAGATGGGGAGGGACATTTCATAGCACAGGTCATTTTATAAAGTCCTCCTCCATACATTCACCTGAGATGCTGTTCAAAACTTCATTCCCCGATACAGAGTAGGGAAAATGGCTCCCACTGACAGGAGTGATTTGGATTTTTTTTTTTTTAAACAAAAAGGAAGATTAATTACCCCGAGAAGCAGCCTCATTGCTCTCAGCATCTTAAAGGGTGTTTCCTTTTAATTGTCTAGAGTACAGGGAATGTTGCATTTTTCTGTCTTCTTAACAAAAAGGATTCTGAAACTGGAGCACAGCTCTGTGACAATTCTCCCCATGACAATGGAATGCTTAATTCTTGTGATGGCCAGGCATTGCCATTTCAGACCACTCAAATCCCCTCCAGTAGAGCTGGCAGTTCTGGGGACATAAATAACACAGCCTGGAGACCCGCGTGAGCATTGTTTACATGGAAATATTATAGGCCTACACTGATCAGTGCTTCTCTTCTTGTGCTAGAAGGAGAAGCTGTGACGGGTTTGTGGATCCAGCAAGGAATGTATGCATATGCTTAAATCCCACCGGCTTCAAACATGAAATTAGCTCAAGCTCATCTTGTCCTGGAAGACAGCAGGAAGGGAGTGTGAGCCTGCAGGCCATGCTCAATCAGGACCAGGCTCCACGGCTGGAAAGAAAGGACTGGAAACAGCTTCCCTTCTTATGGTTCATTTCAACTTGCATGGGTGGACAAGGAGGATAACTGGGCAGGTTCCATCCACCTGGAAAAAAAAGGAATTCTCAACCAGAAAATACTTGGTGTCCTCCCACAGAAATTGATCAGGAGTTTAGAGCCATCTGATGTCTGATGTTTAGGGCAATTAATGCATTAAAATTGGAGGAAAACCTGCAAAGGCACTCTGTGAAGGCCTATCAAGGGGTAAGGAAGAGAGTCTGCAGCCTAGGCTATGAAGACCACACTGACTATGTCTGGAGGTCATGGGTACAAGCAAACACCAATGCAGCGTCATGTTAGAAGAACCTTGGATTAAAAATCACAAAGCAGTTCCTGACTTTTCTCTGCTGGCTTGAGAAATGAAACCAAAGGAGGGATAAGAAGAAATTATGAAGTAGCTTGAGAAGAAGAAAAGGCCTCTAATTCTGGTTCATGTTAGATACCCAGTGCAGAAACTGCCATCAGAAGAATCTTTAGTCAAATGCAATGTCACCAAAGCCAACATGCAGTCATATTAAGAGAAGTCTATCAGCTCAAGGTTGGTGTGTTATGGGAGTGATAATCCTGAATCTCATTCTTTGGTGATGATGCATGAGCAATTATGTCTTACAGGTTTATTTTAATGGCACACTTCCACTTTCTTAAAATAAATCTAATTGAAATAAGCTTGCAGAGGGATAATGAGACAGCTAGCTTGGGAAATCTTACTGTATATTCTATAAAGGTAATTCTCATAATTTCTTCTTTGTTATTCTTCTAATTAATTCCAGTGCAATATTTATCTTACACGCATATGCAAGCAGAGCACAAGGAATGTTGTGGGCAGAATGTCCACCTCGACTACCCCAGAAGATTGTGACTGCCAGGCTATCACAAAGAGAACAGGAGAGCCTACCTAGCACAGGCCTTAGTAAGAGCTCCACCAGTGGTGTCCTGCCACCATTTCCATTGGAGGGAACTGCAAGATGCTTTCCTTTGAGAAGGTACCTGCTCAAGTCCTCAGTGCAGTGGAGTTTCCCAACAGGGCAAAGAAAACCCATGCTCTGTCTATGAGGAAATGTCTGATTCAAGACTGAAAACATGGACTTTAGCCAAATGAATGAAAAGTATAAAATTGCAAAAAGCAGTTATTGATATCCTGGCAAGAAATTCAAGACTGCATCTGACACTCATCCACCCATAATGCTGTAGTCCAACACTACTTGACTCCTAGAGACACGACATTAGATATGAAATCCCGGGTCTGTGGGCTCTGTGATTAAAACATTGTCATGCAATCCAGCTGAGTAAATGATGCTGGTGGCACTTACAGCACCCCAAGGGGCTCTTGATGTTTTAAACTGTAGCCAAAAGACTGCTGCAAGAGTTGCTGTGGACTGCCGACACTGAATCAACCTGCCTTTCAGCTGCTTCCTGCTTCCTGCTCTCCTGTTTGTCCTGTCAAGTGCTTATGAATGGGACTTCTCTTTCCTCTGAAAATGCACTCTTACCTCCCAACTTCCTCTACCAGTCACCAGTAAAACCTTGGGGGCTGTGTGGGGTTTGGGCCCCCAGCACCAAGAGGATTTGATGGTTGCTGGATACCATGCAGCTGAGTGCAGAATGACCCTATGCCTTTAGCACAGGTATATCATGTGTCCTGGCCCCTTCTACATGGTGGCATTACTGGGCCCATCCTGAAATACAGCAGCTCCTAAAGCCAATCACAGCTAGCTAGGTGTCAAATTGGCTATGATCTGTTGAACTCAGTAAAACGCAGGACACCAGAGTTAGTGCATGTTTCAGGCATATGGACAAGGTCAAGACACTAAGACTATGTTTAAATATATAGATCTGGGATGATTCTAGACTTTCACATCCAGGTGCACATTCTGGCCATCTAGTTTGATGTAATGCTTTAAGTGGTCAATACCATGTCGAATAGTTGTATATATTCAACTATGAGAAGGAAACCAGGCATGCAAAGTAAGCTGAGGGAACCACAGTGTGTTCTCCTCAGGTCCTTGGTGTGTGCCAGAGGAAACAGGCATGTGGAAAGGCCTGTGTAGTTCATGTGCCATGCAGGCTTAGTTCAAACATACTTTGTCAGGTACCACATTCAGCTTCTTTTGCCTGAGCTAAAACAACAATTGTTTCCTACGTGGTGTGAAGATCAAAGCATGTTGGTGATTGTGAAACACTCAGTTAACTTGGTGATGAAGGTCATTTCAGTGCATGGATAGCAAACTGAATCCTTAATTTCTACCTTGCAAGGGGCACTTATTTGGCATAATGCATACATTTTTTTTTTTTTTTTTTTTTGCATAGACAAGATTAGCAGTTCCCACTCCAGGCCTTTTATTCAGGTGAAGAGCATAATCTTCATAAAAGTCTCTAGAGACAAAGTGGCTTGTTGGCCTATAAACTGAAAAGAACCCTACCTTCACTAAGTGCCACAAAAGGCTTCAGTCAAAAAGGAGAGTGTAGCTACAGGAGAAACTGACTCAGAATGAAACAGCCACCTCACACTGCAACATCATTAAGGAAAGACTTTAATAGGCTGGGACAGATTTATCATAATTAATACAACTTGCTCATTATCCAAGACATCTACAGCATATAGCATGTCTCTGTCTGAAATTGTAGATGCACTTGTGCAAGTGTGAGCTGATTACATTAAATGTAAGCAGCGAGGTGAAGCAGGACATTTGGTCCAAATACATGTAAATAGAGTACCTAATAGTTTAGAGAAAGTCAAGTCTTGGGTGATTTATGTCTCCCTGCTTTGTCAAATTGTGCTGACCAGGTTACACCTTTGAATTTTGTCTCCCCAGGGAAAAGAGCACAGCTTTTTGGGGACTCATCTCCAGAAAAGCTGTCATGGTGATAGAGGTGCCAGCTTCTCATTTTCCCTGTGGGTGGTCTGCTGTGAAATCCTCAAAAGGCAAAGGATCTAGAACTAGCCAGAGTCTCCCTTAAACTGAAGTGTTTAAGAGGTTTTTATATGTAATTTAAGATGTTTGCTGAGAAATAAAGACTCTGATTTAACTATTTGGAGCTTATTATTTTTCCATTAGAAAAAATGTAAAGGAACCATCAGTACATTCCATACTTGACTGACCACAAAATCACAATTTTTCCCCTCAAATCTATTGCCCTCCAGTAGCATCCTTTGTTCTTTTCCTCTCTTACTTGACTTGTGCTTATTTGGAAACTGTTGGAGAAGACACTTGGCCACTTTTGTCTGCACTAAGCAATACAAGCCTCTGAAAAAAATGCCACTAGCATCTTCTAGGGCAATTTACAAAGCAAGAGTTGCATCTGGGAGGCTGGGTGGACTGACATCTTTGCTCAAAGCTTAATACAATTCCTCCAACCACACAAAGGTTTTGCTCAGCTCTTTACGTGCAGACCCCCTCCCTTCAGCACCCTGGGCTCTCAAAGTGAAAGCAAGCGGTGCACGCTTCCCAGTAATCTCTAAGATACTGGAGCTGCATGGCAATAGACAAATGTAACTACATGTAGTTGTCTCCCTTATGTAAGTGTTATATTTTTGGTAGGAAATACATATCTTTTGTTTGACACTACGATGAGGTGGTCCTTTTAAAGTAGCCAAAAGAAACCAGAGCCTGTGTCCCCTCCTGCTCTCTCCCAGTAAGCTGTTTTAAAGGAAATAGATGTGTGAAGGAGCAGCAGACAAGATAGAGACCAGAGCCAGATGTTCTTCTGAGGGCTGCCTCCTGACTGCAAGAGAATCCCAGCTGTTTGCTGACTCAGGGGGATTCCAGGCAGAAAGCTCTGGGATTTGCCGTGTGTGAGAAAGGCACAGCCTGCCCTCCCCTACGTAGACTCTCCCCAGCTTACAGATGGAGGAGGGGAGGCGTGTGCTTGGCTGGGAGAAGGATGCTGTCTGGATGGTGAGCGTGTGCTGAACAAGCCTCCGGGAGAAAGCCTAAGCTCCCAAAATTGTGCCAATGAGGTAGGTAGGCAAATTTCTCCTGGGACCTATCTTAAGCAATCCTGCTCTGTGAAGTGAGCTGTTGCCTTAAATAGACTGGGCATTTCTCTAATTTATAAGAAGAATGTTGAGGAAACGTCTGTGCTATGGATGTCCTGCAGGCTGACAGCTTGTGCCTGGCGTGTAAAATATATTAGATATTTCTGGGCATATTTACAAACATCTCCTAGTTATGATAATAAGTCACTTGGCCAAAGTCAACATCAGCTGCAGCACATATTATATCCCTGCCCAAAACATACCTTCCATCCAAAAATCCTACTTCTGCCTCAGAAAACCTCCCCACTCCAATCTGTCTTTAATGATGTTGATTCTAGGGGACCACAGAGTTTCCCTGCACCATTGGTCTGCAGGTCACAGCTGCTGACTGAGGGTCTGGTAGGATGTAGTTTTATAGACTGTACAGATTGCTTGCTTGGAGATGTCTGTGGCTAGTGTGCCATGAAGAAGGAAGAAAAGCCCATCCTTGGGGTGACATTTATTTGATACTTTTTGAGTGTTCAGGAACAGGTGCCACACTTGCAATTGCCCTGGTGAATGGGTATGTCTTGCATATAAATTCTGTAGTGGGGCAGCATTACTCAGGACTCTGAAGCCTCTCTCCTCTGTACCTCTTCTTATTTCCAGGCTGTTTCATTTGACTCATGGCCAGTGACAATTATCCACACTGGGAAAACCAGGGCAGGCTGCAGCACTTTGCTGCTGAGCAGGCCTGTCATTCAGCTGTGCCTGAGTTACTTCCTCAGGCATGGTGATCTTGGTGGGCTGTGAACCATCCAGGTTGTCTATCCTCTGCCACTTCAGGCTGAGTGTGCAGGTTAAAGGGAGAGAGGTTTGCACACAGCAGTACCTGTGGCTTTGCTCTGAGTGACTCAGCAGGGCTGTGTTGCCTGTAAGCTTGACCCTTCTTAGAGATGGCCATCACTGGTGGTGCCCAGCCCCTAGGACGTTGAGTGCTGCCAACCTGGGGCTATGAGGTCAGGTGGCTGAGGTCCAGCATCACAGGCAGGAGAAAACCTTGGCACCTCCTCAGGGGCACCTCCTCAGGGTCACTTTCACTCACTGCCAGGATTAGGAACACTTCTTGTCCTCCTTGATAAAGCCCAGCATGGGAATGGGTTTGACCTAAGCTGAGTGTGTCTCAGGAGCCACAGCATGCCCACTTCCCCTTCATGCTGCCGCATCCCACATCATGGTTTTGAGGCTTGCCTCCAAAAGCCTGATTGTAAAGTGGCAGCATTGGTGATGCTACACTGCAACTTCAGCTTCTGGATAAGAAGTGCAGCAGAAGCAAAGGACTGGAGAAGGCAGCATTACTGATCTGTGCTAAGATCCCCTCTGGAAAAAAATGGCTGATTAGTATTTCATATCAGTGGTTTTAATTGGCAAAGCTTGCTAGCTTTGCAGTACAATAATCCCAAGGAAGACCAGTTTGCATTCAGCTAAGCACTGCTAGCTCACACAAGGTGAGAAATTCCCTGCTCAGAAAGGCTGCCATTTAAATAGATAAGGCAAATTGTAGCAGGAGAAACAGAGCTAGAGAAAAGTGAAAAGACTTGCTCAAGGTCACATGGCAGATCAGTGGCAGATCAACAAAACCATCTGGTTGTCTGAACTGCCAGTCCTGCAAAGCCTTTGGAAAAAAGTGTGTAATAGTCATGGCTATCCCAGTGCCCATCATGAGACTTTGCAAATAACATATCATAACTCAAATCCTGGCATCCCAAAAATAATAATTCCATAATTTATACACTCAAGAGTGCGACCCCCCTAAACTGTCTGACCTGAAAGTGAAATGGTTTGTTGGATTGGTCATTTGTTTCTGAACTTTTGGGAAATCACAGTTGAACTGAAGACTGTTTTTGCTTCTTTATGTGGTGAGAGGTTCCTCATTTGACTGGTAACTGTAATCTTGGCTAAAATATAGGATAAGAAACTCTTCGTCCTTCCCCCCATGTGCTATTTTGAGTTGGCATGTGTTTACAGAGATAACATTTGATGTCATAGTTGCCACATTTGACAGAGAAAAGACTGAGAGAACCATTAACTATAGGACAAGTCAGCAATCTAAGGCATCTTTGTCCTTTGCTAAATGATTAGCTCAAAGCAATGTTTCTTCTGAAGTTTCCAGCTGAAGAAAATCCAACAAACAAACATTCTAATAGCTATTATAAAATAAAGAATCCTTTATACCTAACAGAATTTTATGACTCTGCAAAATTGACTCATCTTTACTGCCCACAAGAAAAAGCTTTTATTTGTATGCATTTCTAAATGCATTATGGCAACGTTAACTACAGATCTGAAGGCATCAGTGAATGAAAGAGTAGAAAATAGATACAAAGAGGAGTCAAGACATCAAATTTCTTTCTCGGCTCTACCATTTGGTTCCATCATAACCCTGGGTATGTCACTTAGTTTCCTCACCTTTATGCATCTCTATGCAAAAGGCAATGATAGCTTCTAATTCACAGAAAGATGCTTCTCCTTCTGCTGTAGATCCAGGTCCTTGACCCAGATCATTGGATCTGCTTGTCAAGATTTTGGGAGAATTTGACCAGAGTTTGTGAGAATTCAATGAAGCCAGGTAGTCCCCAATGACCTATGAATCCTATGGGATCATATTATTCTGTAGATTAGACATTGCTGTCAGAAAGAATTGCATGGAAACTACATGCCTAGGACACTGCTGGCCACAGCTGCTTTGAAGATGCTTGAGGAGGAGGACAGTGCTGGTCCATGGTGAAGCTCCAGACCACACTTTATTCCCTTAAACACCTTCAAGCAAAAAGAGGAGCTGCTAATATTTTTGCCTGCAGCTCAGTTGGTTTCTGGGCTGTAAAGTTCTCTCTCCATAGCTCTGAGAAGGGAAAGATCAGAACAGCTGAATTGATCTGTGTAGGGGAGGGGAAGCCAGCACACAGAAAGTCCTTTGGATAACGGGATCTGAGTAGCTGGGGAATGATCCTGTGCTGAAGCATATGTAACTTGACTGCCAATGGGTTGAGAAAAGCGAGATTATTTTTAACACACTACTTGAGAAATATTTTTCCTGTTCCTTGAAGAAGTACTTTGCCAAAACATGTGGCACAGATGTCTGTAATAGCAAATGCTGTCACTGCAAAATTCGGCACTGTGTTGCATCCATAAGAACCGAAATCTGACTTTTGTAAAGGACTATTTTAGGCACTTAAAGTTTTGCCTTTTTGAAAGCACTTACATTTTACCATACTTCCCTTCATACTAAAATCGTCCAAGAAGGATGCCTGTCTTTGGCTGATGATTTATTTATCTTTTGGTTAAAGATTCAGCTGAAATGGCTTAGCCTGGATTTTCGTGGATAATAAAATGAATCAGTTGTTTGACTCATTTTCTAAGGAGAGAAGAACACCTCCATGCCTCTGCAAAGCTCTGGCTTGGATGCACTGAGGAACAGGGATGTGAATTTGCTGACAGGGTTACTCTGATGTCAGGAACGTGCCCTTTGTTTTCCTAAACAAAATCAGCCAAATTAGTGAAATTCTAGTTTGGACATACTCTGGAGAGACTTGTTAGAGTTGGGAGATTAAATTCTCTGAAACTTACACATGCTGTATCCCCTGCCAGCTCTCATCAAACTATGGCTGCTGTAGCAAGCAAGCATCAATGTCTTACAAAGCCAAAACACTCCAGTACAAGCAGTGATATTGGTAAGATGGGGGCTGCTGCTTGCTTCACTTTCTGGAACCACCCAGTCATCTGTCAAACAGACCCACAGGATGCACTTTTGAACCGCAGTTATCCAGCCCAGGCTCCACTAGGCTGAGAAGGCTTCTTCTTGGGCAGCTTGGAAGATCTTGAGGAGACTTTGTGGCCAAGTGGTGGCTGGAATCATCACTTTTTGTAAAGTAGGACTTGCCAAAAGAATGATGTCATCCAGACTGAAATTTAGGGAGGGCTTTCTTTGTAGAGGTGATGGAGAGCTATGCATCGCTTGAGACAGAAGGGCACGTCTAGCCAGAGACCAGGAGAAGCAGCACAGAGGAGGGCACTTGTGGCACTAGAAAGAATTGCAATGGGTTTTATATTCTCTGGAGTTTGTAAGCACGAACAGAGGGCAGTCAGCATGGATAAGGGAGGTGACAGCAGTGATTGAGGTTAGAGAAGTGGCTCTTCAGCACAGTGAAGAGCATGCTGGGCAGAGAAATTCAGCCTGAATGTCTGGGCCCTGCTGCTGGCCTCACTTCTGCCACAGCCATGCAAAGCTAGGTGGCTGCTGCTTCCACCCGGGAAGAGCTCAGGGCTGAGGTGGCAGCAGCTGTGGCTGCTAAGGAAGTGGTGCTGTCACCATCAGCCAGACTAGGACTGACGTGCCTTTCTCCCCAGGACATTGCACACAGGAACTTGGTTGCAGCCTATTCCATTTTCTCTTCCCTCAACCTAGCAAAGCAGGCTGCCTGTGCCTTTGTCTTCTTATCCCAGGAGAGGAAAATGGTGGTTTGCTGCACAGCTGAGAAGCCTCAAGCTGAATCTTTACTCATGGGTGGCAACAGGGGATTGAAGAGCAGCACTGGTTTTGCAGCCTCCAGCTCCCAGGATGGTGCCTGGATGTACCATGGCAGCACTTTAGGCTTGCATAGTGCATGTACATGTCCTGCAAATGTCCACAGCACTGGGTCAGAACCTTGCTGTACAATAATCCCCACACCTGGCACGGAGCTACAACAGGGCCTCAGATGGAGACCTGAGAGCATGCAGTGGCTCTATCACGAGTCAGTATTGGCAGTTAGTAGTTCATAGCTATAAAAGAGCAGTTTTATACCTCTGCATGGAGATTATTACCTGTAAGGATGGCTAGAGAAGAGAGATGTGAGGACCTGGATTTTTGAGGAGGTTTGTAAAGAGTGTCATGCAGATCCTCATGTGACAGAGCAGGAGGCTATCTGAAGTGTTTGCTCTAAGGGAACATCAAACAATACAATTTTCTGCTAAATCTTTTCTTCAAACTCTGTTTTGTCCAGTAGAAATAACTGCTGTGTGTTACAGATAAATAACGCCAGTGGCATTTGTACCTTGTAATGGTGAGGACTTGAAGAGTAAAGTGTCACCTCTGAGGTAGCCCAGTTTTGTGAAAACTTCTTGACTTTAGCCTCTCTGTGCTTACTTCACTATGCTAAAGCCAAAGACAGTACTTCTTTTTGTTTTCCCCAGGAAAAATTTATTTGCCCTCTACCCTCAGGAAAACTGAGACAGAAACAAAAGGGAAAAAAGGAAAAAAAACAAATAAGCAAACAGAGTTTGATGGTTTGGTGTGGTCTTTTTTTTTCTTTTCCCTCCTTTAAAAACTTTGAACATTTTAAAACACAAATATTTTTCACAAAAAAAAAAAAACAAAACCTCACATCTGTTATATATAAAATTTAATTTTTATGATTGTTGCTTTTTTTTTTTTTTTTGGGGGGGGGGGGCGTGTTTCAGATACCAACAAAACAGATCAGACACAAGTATTACATGTTGTACCAGTAAGTGCTAGAGTCGCTGAAAGAATATTGCTGTGATTATTTTTTTTTCCAAAAGATTTGGCAAGGAAGGTGTGTTTGGAGGAGGGCTAGAAGGAAGAGAGGTAGATTGAGAACAAAGAGAATGGTGATAAATAGAGTACAACCCTCTTTATCTTCTTTGTCTTCAGATACCAAAAATATTCAGGTGAGTAAGGAAAATGGCAAGTGAACTTTACATCTCTGGTGAGAACCTCAGTCACATGAAACAGACTTTCAGATAAATCCATTTTGTTCTTCAGATGAATAGAACCAAAAAGGCACAAGCTTGTCAGCTTGGGCACTAGACTTATTTTTAAACATTTATCTAGTCAGCATGCCAAGTTCCTAGATACGCTCAGAAGCAAAGTTCTTAAGCCCAGTGCTTTATAATTGTGGAATGGGGCTGTGGTCTTTCTTGGGGAACACATTATTTCGGCCAACTCTGCACACAGGAGCCACATTGCTTCAACCAGTCGGGCATAAGAGCAGCAGCACAAACTTTCCCTTCTCCCCCAGGTTGTGACTGACATTATACCAATATAAAGACCCCATGCTGATATCATTATTCCTCAACAGGAAAAGGAATGAATTGCAAGCACCTTCCTTACAGTGGTAAGTGCATTGATACCAGAAGCTGTGGATGCAGTTAAAAGACCCCCCTTTGTGCTTCCCCCTCCAGGTCTCCCACACAACCGACACGGTTACACTTGTACAAAATCTATCTGCAGAGCAGGCTTTCATGGACCAGGAGTCTTTACCCTTTTTTAATCCACTTAGATTAACAGCAGTGCACTGCTAATTCACATGGCAAAGGGCAAAGGGCTTTTTGCAAAGCACAAGTTTTTCCTGTAGGAAAAGTAGATGATCCCACTTTCCTCCAAAGAATTGATTACTGGATGCCTTTGTGGGCTTTGCACAGCACTCTGGTTGTGTGAATTTGGTGTAGTTTGGTGAATATGAAAGTTTAACACCCCCTACACACACCCCAACCATATGTGGGTAAGGGAGGAATTTGTGTTTAAGTTTAGGATTATAAAATCCCCAAAAGCTCTATCTTTTTGTCATTGGTTTTAAATGCATGACATATTTGGTTTTATGTATGATGCTAAGCTTTCTAAAATAACAGAAATACTGGACCCTCTGAAGTAATTCTAGACTGTCTGTCAGGGTAAGAATTTCAATCTCTCTTAAATCAGCAACACATTTTAATGGGAAACAAATAAAGTAATGAATTTATGTTAAGGGCTAACTTTGTCCTGTTAACACCATTGTTAGTCCAAAGCAGCCTTGGTCCATAAAAATGTTTCTTATGAGATGGGCAACTAAACATTATGGATTTACTAAATATTAAAGAATTATGTGCAGGCTACACACATAAATTGTTTAAATGGGTGTTTAGGCCACTCAGGCTTTTCACTAATAGAAATCAAGCAATTCAGAACCCAGGCTACTCTTGCTGCCCCAGCTGAGTTAAGCTGCTAAAGGAATTTTCAGATACAAGATATCCTCTTATGTCCTGCTCACCATTCAGTTACCTCAGTACTATTTGATTTAATGTGACAAAGATGATGGCTGCAATAATTTTAAGAGAACATAAGTAATTATATAGATATATGCAGTGGATATGCCACCAGAAATGATCTTAAAATGGAGGCGATGTGCATCAAGGCAATTTGTACTTGGGTTCATTTGATTATTTATTTATATTTTTATAATCTCCTCTAATATTTAGAGTTTTCTTTCTAGAAATTTTCTCCAGGCAGGGGGAGGTTCCTTAGCAATTAAAGGAAGCTGTAAATATTTTATGATTTCTAACACTAAGTATACACATAGGAGCTCAGTGATGTTATTCATATAGCTGAAGTTAGTCTTGTGCTTCATTCCACTGCCGAAAGAACCAAATAGATTTCTCCCTGCTCGCTCAGCAAAGGAGTTACATCAGTGGTAACAAAAAGACTTTCTGTATGAACTGGTTATTAGTCACATTCTGTCTGTCCATCTGTCAGACTTTGCTTCCTTCTTGCCTGACACCACATCTACTAAATCTCGCTTCACCTGTAGAGTAAGGCAAGTAGAATAAACCAGGACCTCATTTTTTGATATAAAGTATTACCAGAAAATCTCGGTCTGGAAACAAAAATAAAAACCCTGGTGGATTAGCAGAGATTAAAACTACAGAAAGTTATTTTCTCCCACTATTCAGTCACATTTGGGAGTAGCTTTAAATCTGCACTCACTTGTGCTGGCCATTCTCTTAAAATATTCCAGTGAAAATTGAGATTTGATTTTTCTTGACAGTAAAATGTCAGTGGCTGTAAAAGAGAGGCTGCGCTCTCAGGCTGTGATAGAGATGAAGATTGCATAGACTTTCTTTTCCTCTTCCTTTCCTTGGTCTCTGTTGCAGCATCTGTGATAAATGGCGTTTAGATCCAGGTGGATTCTGCTGTATCCCAAGCACGGCTTCCTTAAGCATGACAGCATGCTTGCTGTACCAGCATGCAGCCAGGGCCTGAGGTAGTGCAGATCACATACCTCCATCCAGCCTCTCCCCTGTGCACTTCAGATTTGGAAAGTAAAAGCTGATTTTCGTTCATATAAAGCATAGAGCCAGTACCGTCACCAAACATAACTGTGATTTCTGCTAACAACAATAACTTTGGTCTAATACATATATAATGGGGAGTAGGGATGTTATCTTGCTTACTAACTTGTAGACCTTTTCAGCTCCTGACCTGAAAATTTTATCACATGGTTGGTGCACCATAGAGAGAAGGCTCCACTTTAGCAGGCCAGATGGCAGGTTTTGTGCTTTTAAAGGCTGCATCTGAAACCCACCAAAGCAAACAGACCTGGTTATTTTGCACCCAGTGACTCTTTGCTGAGCACATGAAACAAAGAGCTAGCTTCTGCACTCACAGAGATGCACAAAGCTGATCATTTTGGCTTTGTGAGGAGGAATTAATTCCTGGTGGCTGTGTCTTTCCTGTGGCACAGAGGTGCTTGACACTACCTCAGCTTGTGGAAGTCACTTTGGTTCCCTCCGAGATCATGGGACTCCTCTTCCTCCCTCCAGACCAGGCAGGGGACAAATCAGAGGGATTGCATTCCCACATTTCATCCCAACACGGAGTCAAGATGCAGCTAAGGCAGACAGCAGGACCCAGGAGCTAAGCAGTACTTGGGGTCAGGCTGCATAAACACAGTCAGTATTAAATCTGTATTATTTGCTTTTGCTGCAGTGCCTCAGGGCTCTGAGAACCTCACTGTGCCAGGCACTGTACAAGTCCAGAACAAACTTACCCCGATATAGACTTTGAATAAGGACAGTATTGAACCATGACAGATTTAGAACACAGCTTTTAAAGATATCATTAAAAATATTTTAAAATCATGGGGCCTTTTTTCAACAGCACACTCCCCCCATCCCTTTAGAGGGGAGACCTTGTCAGGCACTAAATAAATGTTTACAGAAAGGTGTTTATGACTCAACATTAAATAATGATTTAAGATGGAAATGTTGACAGAGCCTGAGTGCTACCAATGCTTCTAAGAATCTCAATGCATCTGGGAATTTATTTCCTTTTACAGCCTATGATAAAAAAGAGAATAGCTCAACCATGTTTTAAAATAAAAGCAGAACTTCTCATCGAGGGCCAACCAAAATGATCTGTAATCTCCGAAAACAGGAATCTCTACTAGAAACAGGGACAAAACCTCTACTGTAGATCTTTCAGCAGGAAAAGCAACATAAAAAATCATCTCCATATGTGGCATAGATTCCTTTTTCTGTTTACACCTCATTGTTCCAGAAATCAGGATTTTTAACTAATGCTGTCTTTTCATTTCTTTATTCCCCTTGTTTGTCTTTTTATCGTAAAATGTGTATTTGCTTCAGAAAAGTCTTCTGAATTTTGACCCACTGGTGGCCCAGATAAGCGCTGAGCTAATATTGACTAATATTTCAGAATAAATTGCTCCCTCTAGTGAGACCGCAGCAGTACTGGTGTCTGGCAGATGTCACTGAAAGCTGCCTGAATGGTGTTTTTCTGTGCCACTCGATTAAGCAGTTGGCTCATTACAGATTTGATTCTGTACTCCGTACTCAGACAAAACTCTAGATGATCTCAAGAGGAGATTTACCTGAGCAAGGAGTGCATGATAAGGCTTTCTACATTTAAGATAATATTATTTACAAAGGCTTATGCCTCCTGCACCATTAAAACCTTCCCTTAAACAACGCACCAATTAACTAGCAGACATTTGGAGAAGCTTGCTAGCTTGCAGAATGCTAAAGCCTTTGCTGTGAATAGGTTTCACACAAACAATACTGATATCGCTGTCTCCTTCATTTCTTTCAGCTCCAAGTTGTCTGGAAAAAAAACCAAACAAGACAAGTTAAAGGTAGACCTCACTCCAAACATGAACCAGGTGCTTCAGGGTGCTTTCCTACATTCAGTAGCTTTTACAGTTAAAAAAAAAAAAAAAAAAAAAAGTATTAACAAGGTTTATTTTGTGGCATCTTCAAAAAATACTCGTGAGTGAACAGGCATTAAAAAGGAAGATCATTATATTGTTTTCAGTACCTTTTCCCATGTCAGCATGGTACTATCAGAAGTAAACCATTTAGTAAGGAAATGAGTGCCCTTTCTCTTTTTGGTTAATAACCCAGCTCTGAGAACACTTGAGAATAACTACCTGAGAGGCAAGGACCAGTACGCTTCGACACTTGTCTGATAATTCACATGAGCTTTCCATGAGCAGCATCATCCTGCAGCCAGCAGATACCAGCTCCCCAGCAAAACTGTGCCAGTGGTGAAGTAGAAAAACAGTAATTGGTGTCGTCTTATCAGCCATCCTGTTCTCTTCTCCCTGCTTTCTGCTGGGCAGCAGCTGCTGCTGGCAGGAATCATGCCGGAGTGGCTGACAGTGAACCTGCTGCCTGTCCCCATCAGTGTGAGTGGGTTTGAGAGACTCTCTCTTTCTTCACTGGAAGAGGTCTCAAAAACTGGAACAGGTTCCCTGAGGAGGTTGCTAAATCCCATCTGAGCTGTTTAAAAGATGCAGAGATATGGTGTTTAGGGACATGGTTTAGTACCAGACTTGATAGAGTTAGGTAGTGGTTGGACTTGATGATCTCAAAGGTCTTTTCCAACCAAAACAATTCTATGATTTTGTTCTATGACTGTATGAGATTACCTACCAGCATGGCCAACCTTTGATGAGAGCAGCAGCACTGCAAAGTGATGCTGGTGGCCACAGGGTGATTTGATTAGCAGCACAGCCTGATTTCATTAGTGGGATGATTGGATTAGTGTCTGATGAGTGGCTGTAATGAGGGCACCCTGGCCACCCCTGCCCTCCCTCGTGTGCCAGCAGTGTGGAGGACTTGACCTGATGAAGGTTTGGGTGTTGCCCAACCTCACACAGTGGGGAGGGTGCACTGCAGACCACACAGTATGATGGCAGAACCTTTATTTCTCTCTCGCAGCCCTGCCTGCTGTGTGGTGAAAACACAAATACTTGGTAGACTCCCGTGCCTCTGAGAGAGGCTTCCTTCAAGATGGCTTCGGACATGTTGTGACGGGAGAGGCCATCCCCTCCCTTGAGGTGATCTCATCCCTCAGCACTGCCTCCATCCCCCACTGTGGTGAAGAGGCAGAGTGGACCGTGAGGAAGCCTGCTGGGGAGAGCCCATGAGGGAAGCTGAGGCAGTGACATCTCTGTGAAGGGATCTCAATGCCCAACAGCTGGCACGAGGTGAAGCTAGGGGTGCCTTGGCCGCCATGTCGCGGTGGCCCAACCCAGCCCAGTGG
Source organism: Ramphastos sulfuratus (assembly GCA_013399055.1). Lineage (NCBI taxonomy): Eukaryota > Metazoa > Chordata > Aves > Piciformes > Ramphastidae > Ramphastos > Ramphastos sulfuratus. The sequence continues at coordinate 140,841 of WBNM01012182.1, forward strand.
CAGGACTGACCCCCAATACATCCTCTGAGGGAGAGGACTTTTACTTTAGAAAATGGCGGCTCACCTGGTGTGAGGTGAGTATCTGCAAGAGGCCTCGACTGCCTCAGGCTGCAAAAGAGTGAGGCCAGCCCACCAGAGCAGTGTGAGGGGAGGCAGAGACCTGGCTGAATATAGGGAGCTCATGCTCTGAGCCTTGGTTTCTGTCAGGGTGAGCTCTGCCCCATTGTGCTCTGAGGAAAGCCGGGCATACAAGGCAGGCCTTGTCCCTCTGGTGGCTTCTATCCCTAACCTGTCTGCTCGGCTGCCTGAGGGAGTGCGCCTCTATTGCCTGTGCCAGCTGCTGGCCTTTTGGTGCTGAGGGAACAGCCACACCCGGCTGCTGTCCTGCTTGGGACACCCTCTTCTGCCTTCACTCCTGCTCTTCAGCCTCCCTTTTTAATGCCATGAAAATGTCACTGAATGGCAAGGGCCCAAATGCAGTCATGATGGTGGGCCTGGGTCAGTGTTCCGTAAGCAAAGCTCGAGTGGTCTGAATAATTCTCCAGAGGAGAGGTCTCTCTGCAAGACTGCAGCTACCACAGGCAGCGGTGGATGAGTTGTTCTCCTCTAAATGAAGTAGTAACTTCAAGGCAGGTGCTAAGGGTTTTTAAACAAATATATTCTAACTTCTTTTCGGTGAGGAATAAAAGAACATATGACTCTTAAAAGCAATGGATTAAAAAAAAAACCCAAACAACCCAAACCAACCCAAAAAAAGAACCCAAAATCCCAAATGAAGCACAAGCTCATTTTGGAAATATTGAGGGCTTAGTTGCAGGTTACTGAGGGGGGCTGCTTCTGGGGGGGACCAGCTTTGCAGCACCTGCCCTGTTATTCCCTGCCAGCAGGGAGAGCTTGCTCCTGACTGCATTGTGGGTCCTGCCATGGCTCCTCAGGATTTTGGCAAGCTCAGTGAGTTACCTGGCATGGTTGTGATCAGACACTTGTTTTCACAACCCTTCAAAGCACAAAGGTCTTTGTAAAGGAATTCAGGTTTGCAAGAAGAAGTAATATCTACTTAATTCCTGTGTCGCCATAAGTGAAAAAAGCTAACAGATATCTGGTCCAGGATGGTATAAGGGAGCTCATGGATGTATATGATTGCTGCAAATTGCACATCCATGTCTCTGCTAAGAAGCTTTGTTTTTTTAAGTTGAAAACAGCTGCTTGACATAAAATAACTGTCCTGCCTGAGTCCATTGTGCCTATCATGTACAGATGTATAAGATCATTGTGACTGTCTTGAGTTCTGAGCATCTGGCTTTTTGGTCTTCCACAGGAGGCTTTTTCATGGAATCATTGAGTTGGAAAAGACCTTAAGATCACCGAATCCATCAACCCAACACCACCAAACCTGTTAAACCACGTCCTGAAACATAACTCACATTTTCAGCATTTTCTGGCAATTCAAATGGTTAAATGTAATCTTCAAAAGAGACACAGAAGCTTATTTTGTGGGTTGGGTTTTATTTTTATTCAGGCCTACAAATTTTAGCCTTAGTGATTGCCATTTATTTTAGGTTAAGTAGTCTTACGCTGTGTTACCTGGAAGCACCTACATGCCTAATGACTGGTGTTCTTCATGAAATCTCTAAGGCAATTAAAAAAAAAAAAAAAAACTTTTTTTTTTTTTTTTTTTTTTTAAGATGTGTTACAAATAGTTAAGGAAACGTTTCCATACTAAAATGTAGTGGCTGCCAACTGTCACTAGAGGCTGCTCTTAACACACGGTGGAAAAATAAAAGCAGAAAAACTTCACCCCATGTCCTCCATCTCCCACAAAGGAGATATATTTTCTTTTACTTTCTTACATGAGAAAAAAAAAAAAAGTTAATCACCATGATGCATCTGTGTGGTTATTCTATTTATTTCCCTTGTTAAACCATTCCTTTAACCATAAAATCATTGTAGCTATTACAGCCTGCTCAGATTAGGCATGGACAAACCACATTTCCCAGACCACTAATCTTCAATTTTTTCTAAAGCACACAGAAAACAGATCAAAAATTTTGAGCTGCATTTTGAAAAGTATCTGAGCAACAGCTCCTAATTACAGTAGGAAATTTATGTTCTACTTCAATATATATTTTTAGAGTTACACATTTCCCATAGGAAAATGTTAATGATACTTCACTAATATGTTTTCTGATACAGGTGTTTTTCTGCCCTTAATCTTCCTTAGCTGATTTGTCTCTGACAGGTTGCATTCATCTCCTATGTAAGGAATCCTAGCTAAAATAATAAAAATCCCTCCATGTTTTGCAAAGAATTCTTAAATATTTTGCACAGAGCTGTTGGTGTCTAAACCAGAAGTGTTTAAATAAACAAAACCCAGGCTGTTTGTGTCACTAGGACATGCACATCAACCTGCTTTGGCAACTTAACTGCCTCTCAGTTCCCCTGTCCCGCATATTCATGTGGACAGCCTAGAAAGTACAGCAAAAATGTCTTTTTCCTGGCTAAATCCATTCATTAAATCAGAATGAGCATTTTGTTTTGGCCAGATGGGGTATTCTCCTTTTTTTTCGAAATATAAAGATGGGCAAACATTTCTTGTCCTGCTCTGTTCTAGCTGTCCATCTGCAGTCAGGAATAGGCAATGTGGTGAGCGGTCTGGCTAGGGAACAGGGTAGGGCAGAGTTCCATATCAGCATGTTAATGTATCTTCATGCTTGCATAAATAACATCCTTCATCCTAGCCCTGACTTTTCTGACTGGGCCATTGTATCGCCTCTTGTTTGATATTGTAAGTGATTTGCTCCTCCTGAAGTCTGACCTTAGCCATAGCTGCCCTTCCCTTTAGTCCTGTTGTGTCAATGCTAGTTACATGTTGTTGGCTCTGGTGGCTGTTGCCTTTCTGTAACACATGGTGACTAACTCGATGTTCATTAAAACCAGTCCCTGCTTGCATCAACCTTTCTCAAATTGCACAACTGCGTGCTTCTGTTTTGTGGCTGGGGTGATACCCGAGGGTGTAGTTTGCTCTGGTTCACCTCCTGGTTCATGCTGGTTCACTTCTGTGCTTGGAGCTTGTCTTTCTCCTGTTGCAGTCTGTCCAGGGAGCTCAGCAGCCCATAGGTGAAGCCAATGGCCTGATGTTATTTTGGGGCACTAGCCGGGGGGAGCACATTTCTGCTTGTTTGTTTTTCTCCAGACCTAGGGAGGAGGGGAGTGAGTCTGTGCAGCTTGAATGAAGCTTTGTTTTCTGCTGAGGAAATGAAAAGCTGAAATCTTGTCTCGCCTGACACAGAAATGTTCCCTTTCACAGCGCTGAGACTGTTGGTTTGGAGTTCTTGAGGTGGTGAAGTAAAAGAAGGGCTGCATTTACAAGACCACTGGAGAAGAGGAATGCCCCTTATGTGCAGTGGTTGGAGCCCTTGTGAGGGAGGTGGAAGACTTGGTGAATTATTGTTTCTGCTGGAGAGAATTTTAAACCACATGTCTGCCCTTTCAGGCTATTACTCAAACCACTGTGTTATGGAATGATGCTTCTTTACATTTCTAATTACTAAGGGCCTATTAATGCAAATCTGAGCTTACTATCAGGCTCTGTTGAAGATATCCATCTTAACTTAAAGTAATAGTAAAATACAAGGTTCTGACAATCCTGTCTTCTCAGGTGCTTATGTGGACCAACAAACTAGAAAGTTACCAATTTGCTTTCAATCCTGGCTATTCTTTAAGTACCATATGAGAGTTCAGAAGCAGGCCCACTATAGTAATTTAGAAGAGTCCATGTGCATTTCTGTGGAGGAGGCAGAACTAAGCCTTCATCAGCTTGCTTTCTTCACAAGTGCTCCAGCCCAAAAAGGCAGGAGTGATTATTTCAGGTCCATAGTGCTTTCCCCAGCTGAAGCTGCTTAACAAACCTGGGTGGGCTGTAATTTCAGTTTGCTGAAAGCGACTATTTGCTAAAATAAATGAATCAAATCATGTTTTGGCTGCCCACCAGACACCTGGAAAATCTGTTTCTTAGACTGCCACAGCAACTCTTTTGGTTCACAGGAACTTGACGTACAGCTTTGCAGCTTTTTTGCTGTAAGCTCCTGCAATTTCTGCTCTAATAGCTACGCTAACTACCATCCGGAGATCATCCTGCTTTTGTTTGGTTTCAGGCTCCCTCTTTATGAAAGACCAAAACCAAACCAAAACCCAACCAAACAACAAAACAATAAAACAAAACCAAACAAAAAAAATCCCAACCCCAAACCCCTGAGTTGCAGAGCTCTGTAGTGTGCATTTCCTGGGTAGAGAGGCTTCTTCACTGACTTGTGGTGCATGAATGTATCTGACAACAGGCAACACAGAACAGGAATTCTGGAATGGCAGAACCTCATGATCTGTGTTTGGCCTTGTACTTTGTGGAAGGAACCATATCAGTGACCAGTCTCTTGTTCACTGGCAAGCAATTAAAAAACTTCAGAAGTGCTGGAAAGGATGTTCAGAGGTCATCTGGCCATATCATTCATTTCCAAAGGAAAACTTTGGAGATCATAGAATCATCCAGGCTGGAAAGGACCACCGAGATCAAGTCCAGCCATTTTGCCACTCCATGAAATCTGTCATTACACTATGTCCCCAAGCACCAGACTTGTATAGCTTTTAAACACTTTTAAACAGCTGCTTTTAAACACTTTTAAACTGCTTTTAAACAGCATGGATGGCAACTCAACCGCAGTCCTGTTCCAGTGACTGACAACCCTTTCCATAAAAGCTTTTTTCCTAATATCCAGCCTAAACCTCCCCTGGCACAGCTTAAGGCCATTCCTTCTTGTTCTATCATTAGTTACTTGTGAGAAGAGACCAACGTCTACCTCTCTACAACTTCCTTTCAGGTAGCTGTAGAGAGCAGTAAGGTCTTCCCTCAGCCTCCATTTTGTAGACTAAGCAGCCCCAGTTCCCTCAGCCACTCCTCACAGGACTTGTTCTCCAGGCCCTTCATCAACTTAGCAGCCCTTCTCTGCACCCACTCCAGTGTCTTGATGTCCTTCCTGTACTGTGGTGCACACAGTACAGGAACTGAACTGAACACAGTACTCAAGGTGTGACCTCACCAGTGCTGAGTACAGAGGGATGATCACCTCCCTGGTCCTGCTGGCCACACTGTTTTTAATACAGGCCAGGATGCCATTGGCCCTCTTGGTCACCTGGGGTACATTGCAGGCATATATTCATCTTACTGTCAATCAGTACCCTCAGGTCCTTTTCTGCCACACAGCTCTCTAGTCATTCTTCCTCAGATGTTTTAAGCTAGGGTGGAGGTAGTGCTGAGGATATCACACATATGACTACAATATCTATTTCAAATAACCTTTGATTCTTACTAAGAATACTGACCCCCATATGCCCAGCCTTCTTCCGGAAGAGTTAGGTTCCAGTTCTCTCTCACTTCCAGATCTCTTCCTTTCCCTGACCACTTGGTTCTTGGGACTGTCTATACACATTTTTTCAGCATCATTAAACCACTAGCAAACAGATGTCAGCTTGGGAACAGTCTCTGGGCATCAATTGGTGATGAATTGGTGGCATTGATATGGAAAGGTTTTCTGTGGGTGAAGGGTTTACTTAAGAATGATACCTCTCAGATGCTATGCCAAGGTCATATGTTTCAGAATTTCCTTTTCCCTCACAACTGGTAAGAATATATGATGGAAAACCAGAAACTCTCAGATTTATCTGAACCAAATACATTGTAGAATTTTTTTTTTGTTTGTTTGTTTTGTTTTGTTTTGTTTTTAATAAATAGATTTTTTTCTCCCTGCAGCATATCCTGGAAGAGTTCAAATACCTGAGCCATGTGAACCACTGTTGTACTTGTGAGCAGGAGAACGCTTTCTTAATCTTGTATAACTATATCTTTCTGTACCAGTTTTCCACACACAGAGATACATTCAGTGTCCATAGGTGTGGATGTGAAGTTGGAATACCTCCAGGCCAATTGGCTTCTGCCTAAGCATGCAAACACAACCTTGTTTGACTAACTTTCAGAATTGTACACATATAACACAAGATGAAGGTTTAATCTGGCAGTATGGGTATTGCTGCTGCTAGCAGCAGGAAGAGGCCATTTCCTTCTGACCTTGTTTAGCTTATTTCTCCTGTGCCCATCAGGAATGGGCTTTCCCACTTTCACCTGCAGTCCCAAAGACTGCTAGAAGACACTATCACCCAAAACGACAGTAGCCAAGAAATGGCATTGGTCCTTGTGTGTGGACAGATACTTTATAGTCGTGTTCTGTTTCAACAGTGGGTGGGTTTTTTAATGTCTGTGTACTTTGTAGTGATCTTCATTGCTGGTTTAGAAACTCGCTCAACTGGGGAGCTGTAGATGCCTTGGTATTTGCACTGGTACCATTCATTTTTTGTTCTGGGCAGTAGTACAGGATCTCCAGTTGTTTCTACACGTGAATCATCAAGATAAAACATTTTCATGTGTCTGTCAGGCTTACAGCCTCCTGGGGCCCACGGGCTCAGGCTCTATGGGACGCACAGCTGTGGCTGATAGGGGAGGGATTTGCAAAGCCTGTGTAAGGCAACACTGCCACAGTCAGCAATGGCCTCTCTTTAACTCTGCCACATCGCGCTTTGATTATTCACAGCCTTTCTCTGCCTCACTGCCTGCAATCGCTCCTGCCGTGGTACTGCAGGAACAGCAGCGCCTCAAACAGCCATGTGAGTCTAAGGGGCCAGCCGGTTCTGCGCTCCCTCACTTGCCTTTATCAGTGGAAATTCCTTCCTTGCTGATCGAATGGCCGAGGGGAAATTATCTCTTTTTAAAACAGTTCACATTTCTTTGGATTCAGTTTCAAATTGGCATTCTTAAGCTTATCACAGACCATTTGTAAGTGCACTAGTTCCTGACCGAAAGATTTAGCATGTACCAGATTTGTTATCCATCTAGGACAAACAGTCTGAAAGAGGCACATGCCATACGGTACATTCTCCATGAGCCACTTAAAGGTACCAAGAGCTCTATATAATCTAGAGAACATTATTTAAAATTGACAGAACCTTTACCCTACCATAAAAGCAGCCTTCTTCTAGGGCTTTTGGATTTACTTTCCCGTTCACCTCCCCACTTAAGATCAGTACAGAAACCCAGCTAACCTTTCTGTAACATCACAAATATCCAAGCACTAGGTACGACATCTCTCTAACCCAGTGTGGCTCAGGCACAAAAGCTGCACATGGCCCCATCTTCCTGAAACTAGCAAGAATCAAATGACAGGCAGCAATTGCTTGATTCACTATTTAAATCCTCTTCTCTCCTCCATTGAGCCCAGTAGTTGTTCAGGCTTGTTCCTGGTTTCTTCCTTTCTCTTTGCATCAGTGGAATTTTTCTGTTGTCTCTCTCTGACCTTTTTCAAAAATTTTTTTTCTGCTACAGTGATACACAATTCTGTCAATGTTTGTCTTGTCTTGAGAGCTGGTAGGTCTGTGTGATCTGGATGGGGGCTGCTTTTGCTGTAACTTTCTAGCACCATAGGAAAATCTTTATTACTTGTTGTGTTTTCATTCAAAGCCTACTACTACTGTAGCTGAAACTCAGTAGTAGTAGGGGCTACATGTAACAAAGGACAGATATCTGTTAAAGTAACTATTTGATCTTAGAATCACAGAATCATGAGCTGGAAGGAACCTTAATGATAATCTAGTTTTAAACCCTTGCCATGGATAGGAACACCTCCTACTGGACCAGAATGCTCAAGGTCCCATCCAACATGGTTTTAAACACTTCCAGGGTTGGAACCTCAACAACTTCTCAAGGCAACCTGTTCCAGTGCCTCACCAACCTCACAAGGAAGAATCACTAGCCTCATGGGTAAGGGTTTCTTCCTAATGTCTCATCTCAATCAACCTTCTTTCAGTTTGAAACCATTACCCCTCACCCTGTCACTACATGTCTTTGTAAAAAGTAGCCAATACACGTGGGAGGACAGAAGCTTTACATCCTAGATAAATGTTATTTCTTTTTAAAGGAGAAACTCAATCTCCTGCAGTACTACCTACTTGCTCCTGGACCACAAGTTCCCATGAAAATTACTAACTCTTTTGATGTAACGGATAAATGGAATATGCAAGTTAAGAATGAGAATCGTACTGTGGCTCTATTACCTTCTTCAGTATATGGAAGAAAATTCATAGTACTCCTGCTTCTCTTTCTAGAGCAAATCATGGCAGAAGCATATGAATCAGCCCTTTCTGCCAGAGTTCATTACATTTTCTCTGAAAGGGAAGACACCTGAGCTATGCGCTTGAACATCTTCATGTCAGTTATGTGTTGTACATCATGGCCAGCTGGAGTTAGAACTTTTCAATTAAAACAAATACACAACAATATTAAAAAATTTTTTTTTCTGATCTGTTCATACCATTATGTAGTCACAGTGATAAAGCACACTGATAGCATTACAGTGTGATGCTACCAAATCAGTTTGTAACATTGAAACCAATAGAGGTGTTATTTAGCTTCTGCTCCTTCAATTCTGTCATCAGAACTGCAAAATAGTGAAGGTGAATTGGCATGTGTCCTGCTGAGCAGGCAGCTGCCCAGGGACATCCTGCTCTCTGTGTGCTGAGCTGCTGGTAGCTTGGGTGTGGACAACTGCTTCACTTTCTCTGTCCTTTGTGTGTGAGTCTAAGAAGAAAAACTGGAATAAATTGTCTGGCTCTTTGCCACCTCTTTACCTTAAAGAGTAGCTGGTATCTGTAGCAAGTTGTTTTAACTACTGTTAGTCAAAAATCTGCCATGTTTTGTTTGCAGAAGCAAATTACTGACATTTTCCTTTGACAAGACAACTGCCTTGGTCACCAGATTTGTCTGAGCTTGTCATAGGTGTTTGGGTATCTAGGGAGAGGCCAAAAACAGTACCAGCCCTAAATCTCCTGGGGGAGCAAGCAGGGTGAAGTATTTTCCTCTGGGACTATATAAGCTTCTCTGCAGCCTTCTGTGCTGTACCAAAGCATGGAGGTAGATGGAGACTGTACCCCAGGATTTTTGTATATTGGAGCCATGTCCTCAACTTCTCTAGCTTTCTCTTTGAGTAGCATTGTGGGATAAAGGGAAGAGAAGTGCTTTTCCATGCTTCTGTCTTCCTGCTGCAGTTGCCCTGTAGATGTGCCTAATCACTTGCAGGGCTTTCTACTGTGAGAAGCTCTGTGGTCCTGCTCCTAGGGCTTCTGAACAGGGATTAACTCCAGCAGGTTCCCTGTTGATGCACCTTTCCACTCAGGAGACAAGGGAGAAAGCAAGGACGATGAGGCTGATGCTCTCACGCCTGCTGCCACAGGGTGGCAGGACACAGCACATGGAAACCTGGGAGCTTCAAGGCACTCCAGCTCCCAGCTTGGGAGGGACGAGGCACAGCAGTCCTGTTGCCTTCTCTAGCATCACAACGGCAGAGAAATTTGGGACCAAGAATAATTTCTTTTCTGCCTGTGCTTCTGCAGTAGACTCATTTGTGGAAGGGGCTTACCTGCACCCTCCACGTGAATTTGTAATTTAAAATATATTTTATCTGAGAAGTTAATAGACCCTCTCCTGCTGCAAGTCACTGAAGCTATATGTACAGCATACCTGGGATAAGCAACAGCTGCTTTTCTACCTCACAGACACTTTTACCACTTCATTAGAAAGAGACTGAGATTCCCAGGTAGATTGTTTAATTTTATTTTTTTCCTCAGAGAAGAAACAGTAAATACTGTCTGTCTTGTTTGCTGCAACAATTGGCACAAGTTCTTCTTTCGAGTTTTAGAAATAAGAAAAACATAACCAAGCCAGCTCCTAACCCAAGCTACACAAACCCAACTAACATTGCAAAAGAAGCTGATAATATTGATCCCTTGTGTACTGATAATTAGACTAAAAAAATCATCAGAGAGAACAACTTAACTGACCTTCCTGTAGTATCAGAAGGCAAAGCTAAACCGCAAATATAGAGTTTTTATAGCTATAAATACAGCAGATGATTTTCAGACAGTGGTAAAATGACTGCTTATTTGTATTTCCTTCAGGAGAAAGCTCCTAAGAAGAATCCCTGAGTGTGTTCTGTGTGAACAAAGCAGAAGCTTTTCAGAGTGGAATGTGGAGGAGTGAGACCAGCTGGATCAGCAAGAACCCTGGTTCTGCCATCACTTCTGCCTTGAGTAACTTTAGGAGTTTGTCTTGTTCAGGTAAATTAATCTCTGAAAATATAAAGCTATTCCTGCACACAAGTGCTGGCAGCATCTAGGATCAGCAACTACACAAATATTACTCTGGCACTGGTCTCCTGAGTGTTTGTAGAAATAATTTTAGGCCTTGGTCCTCTAAGGTACTTAGGTGAGAAATCCACATTGTTAAACGTCTCTGAATGCCCAGAATGATGTTTTGAACAAAGCAAGGCTTTAAGAGCCCAGCTGTGCTTCTAGCCACATTTGTATTTCCTCCTTGTTTAATTTTAGCCATTCAATGTTGGCTTTCACTTGCTCAATTGACTGACTCCTGGGCAATTCTCCTGCCCCAGCATTAGGATATTTCTCAAAGAAATTTTGCATCTGAAAGAGAGAGAAAAAAATAAATTATATGAAACAAATAAAGCTGCTACTGGGCAAGTGTCTTTTTACAGGGTCAATCATAATTTTGTCTGGGAGAGATATTTAAGATCAGGCTAGTAGCATTGGGATAGTTTTACAGTAACTCTTACTGCTTCACACTTCTAGAGACTGAAAAGTCAAGTTCCCTGGCCAGTATAAAGTGACTTAAACCCAAGAGAAATGCTGTCACCGTACCTGCCAAAGCTGGAGCTCTGTGTTGAAGTTTTGAGTAATAGTTACTATTCGACCAAGGGTTCTGTCATTGATAGTGAATCTAGAAAAACAATGTAAGAAGTGACGTTTGATGCAAAATTCTTCAAAAAGAGAAGGCACAAGTAGTCGTAGAATCATAGAACCATAGAATCATTTTGTTTGAAAAAGACCTTTAAGATCATTGAGTCCAACCATTATCTAACTCTACCAAGTCTGCTGAACCATATTCCTCAGCGTCACATTTTTGCCTCCCTGAAACATTTCCAGGGATGGGGATTCAACCACCTTCCTGGACAGACTGTTAGAGTCTTTGAGAAACTTTTCAGTGAAGAAAGAGTTTCTTCTAAACCTGCCCTGGTGCCACTTGAGGTAATTTTCTCTCCTCTTATCACTCATTACTAGGGAGAAGAGATCAACCCCCATCTGGCTACAACCTCCTTTCAGGTAGTTGCAGAGAGTGAGAAGCCTCCCTTCAATCTTTTCCAGACTTTACAACCCCAGTTCCCTCAGCCACTCCTCACAAGACCTGTTCTCCAAACTCTTCACCAGCTTCTTTGCCCTTCTCTGGACCTGTTGCATCACCTTAATATCTTTCTTGGAGCAAGGGCCCCAAAACTGAACCCTGTACTCAAGGCGTGACCTCTCCAGTGCTGAGTACAGGGGGGCAATCTCTTCCCTGGTCCTGCTGGTGACACTATTCCTGATACAGGGCAGGATGCTCCTTGCATTCTTGGCCACCTGAGCACACACTGGCTCATGTTCAGCCAGCTGTCTATCAACACCCCCAGGTCTTTCTCTACTGGTCAACTTTCCAGCCACTCTCCCTCAAGCCCGTAGCATTTTTGGGGTCATTGTGATTCAAGTGCAGGACCCAGCATTTGGCCTCATTGAATCTCATAACATGTGGCCTCAGCCCACCTAACTTCCTTGCAAAAAACCCAGATTTCTGTGGCCTTGGTAGAACTTTCAAGACTTTTAAATCACTTTTTATTGGTAGTGATAATGTAGACAAAGAATGATTTTCAACTTTGCAGCAAAGAGCTTTTTCACAGCAGGTAGATATCACTGTTTTGAACACAATTTTAATTTTCTTTATGCACAGGCCAGTGATTGGAGCTGTGTAGTGAAACTATAGAAAAACAAGGCATACAACAAGCTACACAGATAGATGTAGACCTTGAATGTTCCATAAGTTCTCTAACTTACCTGTCAACCAAGTACTGCCAGTTAAGTCGTATCCAGTCCCAGGCCATTGTTTTCCCATAGGTGTTGTATGAGATGTATCTGAGGACTGTGAACACATCTTGGCTTTTGATGAGGCTGGTGTCAGTAACAGATTTTAGGAATCTAAGAGCAATGCCAGAAGAGTCAATGAGAGTCTTCCAAAATAGACAATGGAAAGCAAACAATAATTTAACGCTTCCAGCTGATGATGATGATGATAAATGATGCAATGCTGATATCTAAATTTCTTGAGTATACAGCCTACAGCTCATTGCCAAGCAGGAATATTATTTCTATCTACAACACTTTAAAGGTGAAATACAGTGATCTGAAACATAAGTATCTGCTGATAACTATCAAGATATAATTATACTGAAAGAAACCTAAACTGTTAGGCATCTCTTTAAAAAGTAAATAGTGTTTACATCTTTAAGTAACTTGAAGATAGTCCAAACCCTTTACTATTCCAGTATTTTAATCAAGTAGTGAAAATCAGATTGGATCCCTCAGCAGTCTGGCCTGTTTGGTTAGTCAAGAGCCCAAAAAGTAGTAGCCCAGGCTGTAAAGATCATATAGAGACCATGAATCCACAAGCAGGTGGCTTGCTCACAATGAAAACTGCACTGTTTGTTCTGAAACTCTTACCTACACAAAATTAAAATGGGCATAGCAAGCCTGCACATGCTGTAGTTGTACTTCCAGTTACAGCACAAATGGCTTTGGCTGATGGAGTGGAGGGATCCCTTAGCACGCATATTTGTAGGGAGATGAGTAGCATGACCGTGACTTCCTGGAAGCAGCTGCAGAAGAACACCTTCATATTTTTTTGTGCTGGGATTAAAGTTTGTCTTCTTTCTCCCTACATGTAAGGGACACTCTTCTTAGTATGTTTGTTTTTTCCCCCCTCCTTCTTGTTTCAACAGTAAATTAAGAGATGAGTTCTCCCTGCTTTAGGGGGGATTTTCCCCCCTGCAAATAGAGGCTGATCTGTCTAATTAATTTATGTCTTAATCACATCAGTGATTAGTTATTGAATGTCTTTAGATTATGGTTGTTGTGGCCACAAGATTTCAGGAATATAGCTGCCTTCGATCACTTTTTCTATTTACTCTAACTTTTATATTTACTCTTTACAAACTTCCTATACTTCCTTGTTTCATCTTATTAAAACTTGGAACTTTTCCAGGCACAGATTGCTTCATCTTATGATATTTAGACAGGGCTCCAACAAAGTGGTGAATGGCCATGGTGAAGGCATTTTCTTGCATCTCTGCTACATGACACAATGGCTTGCAAAGTTATCAGATAAGCTTACAGGAGTTGGTGTGTCTGCAGAGTGGCAGCCTGGAGAGCTGCTCATCCAGTTTGACGTTTGGACCAGTCTGGGGCAATATCCAGTCTCCCCATGACTACCATGGTGGCATGAGTACTTACTTTCTGGTTCTGGCTCAAACACCTTTACATAGCACCCCAGGAAGCATTGCAACTTCACACAGATATCTTCATAGGACTGCTAAGCAAACTCCCTCTGTAGCCAATGGAAAGTGACTGACAACACCAAAAGCAATTATTCCCATTGATTTTAAGTCTCATTCCTGGTCTGGGGAAGACAGTGTGCTGGAGGTCCTATATCCCTTCACTGATCACAGAGGAAACAAAGATGACTAATTTTCTCCCGATGCTTAGCTATTGGGCAGCTAAAATTAAACAAGGTGAAGGTGCTGTTGGAAGATCTGAAGACTCTGATTGTGTTCAATATCTTTACACTAAAGGGGCAAGGCCTTTTTTCTGCTATAGTACAATCTCAGAGAAGGGTGTTAGATAACTGCTCTTGAAAACATGCTGCATTCCTCATGCTGTAATCTGACAAAAATGACAGGAGAGAAGAGAGAGGAATGAACAAACCAGTTACATCTGTAGGGAAAGAAAAATCTTTGTGTGTTTAAATCACCTGTCCAAAAGGGTGATGTTCTTCACAGATGCCAGGCCATACAGCAGCTTTTCTTTTTCTTGTGCTAATGATGTCTCTTGGTATTTCTTGAACATGTCATTCCATGATGACTCATTGCCCGAGTTCTGCATCCCATAGCGATACACTATGAGTCGGAGATTTGCAGAAACACTAAAATAAAGAAAGAGTCCTTGAATATTCTTCCCTCCTTTCCTGCTTGAAATCTGTGACTGAGCCATGTGCTGTGCTTTTCACCAGCCACAGAAGCTGTGACCACTCACTTCTTTCCTTGTAGCCAGTCCTCAAAAAGGAGAGAAGCATTGTTTAGAGATTCTGGGTCATCCATACTGCAGGCAAAGTCCAGAACAGTTGCACGAAGAAGCCTTTAAAAGAGAGAGGGAGAAATATTTGCCTACTGCTTAGTGTTCTTTGAATCTATCAATAACACGAGATGAAAAAAAAAAAAATCCAAACAAAAACCAAAACCCAAAAAAACCCAAAAAAAGAAAATTGGATTGTTCAACCTCTCCAAGTGGTCTCCAGTATCATTCCAGGCCAGCTGATCCACAATAGGCTTTACTTGCTGTCGAAAATATCTCTGAGGTAGAAAAGAGGAGTTGGTCAGTTGCGTAGATTTCTTTAAATAACAATATATTTGTATTCATAGATCATTCTCTTTCAGTCTTCCTAGAATTAGCATCTCTTAAACAATAAGTAACATAAACATGCACAGCCTCTCCAGATCCCCACAGAGTGCCAGGTCTGAACATTTGCTGCACAGACAGGACAAAGTCAACCTGCTTCTCTTCAGCCTTGTCTGTGTTCCCAAAGGAAAATTAGGGTACAGCAAGGACACAATGCCACAGCTGTTTTCCAGAGACGTTGCTGAGTTCAGGGCATATTTGTTTTAGTGACTGTTAAATCATGACAATTTTAGGTCAACTAGCAAACCTGCTCACTGCCACAGTGAGATGCGGATGTCCTTTGTGCTAAGTACAAGTGCCAGAGATTTTGCTGCCCTATACAGACTTTATTGGAGGCAGGACAGTCCTGACTAACAAAAGTCTGTGCTGTGATTTATGGTGATGGATCATAAGAATAATTAGGTATCATTTCTTTCCCCCAAGTGCATAGTCATGATTTGAGAATCCACACAATTGAAAGATGTGCTAAGCAGTTTCTTTTTTTTTTGTTTCTTTTCTTTTTTTTTTTCTTTTGTTCCCCTAAGTGGACAGTAACAAAAAGTAAATACTGATAGCTCAGCAACATGCAAACCCACTTGAACTTCAATATTATTGCTGTTACAGATCCTGAACTGTCAGATCCAGCGGTCCCATGTAGGAATTTTTTTTTCTTTTTTTCTTCATCACCTGAAACTGGGGATAGAGATTTTGATCATCTTCCAGCATGCTTGCGAGGTAAGTTACAGATGATATAACTCTATCCCAAGGTAAATAGTCTGTTTCTTTTGTTAGGTATTTTGTGAGCTGCAGGGGAACAGAGTAATTCACGAGGCCAGGTCTGTGGAAGGAGAAAACATGATTTCTGTTGTTTTAATGAACTTGAAGAACTTGCTTCTTTAAAGACACTGGAACATTATTTACTTTAGAAAGTCTGAAATAAAATTTGGGAAGGGGAAATTAGTCTAGGATGTAACTTGGGAGGAGTTTTGATCAAACCCTAACTGCAGGAGCTCTCGCTGCCATGAGGAGTCTGTTGATACTGTGCAATAGCTCAGCATGCTCAGAACTAGATAGCCCTCGGCTAACTACATCAACTCCAGTCACACAAAAAGGAATTGGTAGCTCTGGAGGCATCATGAAAGGGTGAGGAAATTCAGACTTGGAGGCTGTCAGAGAAAGTCATCAAGACCTTATCTGTATCAGCATGGCTGGGTACAAGAGCTAGAAGTTTCCAAGCAAATTTCTATGCCAGATAGCTGAGGTAGTAACTTCCTGTTGCCATGCTGTGCATTGTAGGCATGCCTCTGATTGTCTGGACACCTAACATTTTCTGGTGTGCTTCTATTATTGCTACTTACATTTTCTAAACAGCCCTTTATAAGACTTGGGCAATTAAAGTTTGGGTTCTTTTTTTTTTTTTTTTCCGTTAACTGAACCGAAGGGAAGAATTTCTATTGACTCAATTTTTACTGCAAGCTGTCAATGCACACTTGAATTTACCCCTTTTGGAGGATAACACAAGGCAATAAACAATTCAGACTTGTCACAAATTCAAAAATTGATTTCCTTTCAGCCATCTCAGTTAATTCTAATTAATGAGCAATGGAAAGTGAAAAAACTAACTGAAATCTCTGCAGGGAATTAGTTTACCTTGCTAAAGAAAAAGCATCATCCAAAATCCCTGCACGGTCTGCAGCTGAAAGACTCTGTGTGAAAAGAGGATAAGAGAGGTCAAGAATATATAAACCATTAACAGAAAAAACCCAACTTCCTCAGACCTCTGTAGGAGAACCATCAAACAAGTTGCTGTTATAACACTCACGTTGTGGTTGCTGACCAGAAGATTGCTTAACCTCTCCCAGTTTTGACTATTGTAATTCACCCGAAAGAATCCAATGTGATCTGGATTAATGGTCACAAAAGTATCAGTATCAGATGGTATTCCAATTCCTGCAAAACAAACACACAGTAATCTGTTTGTGCAGTTTACATGGCACAAAACTCACTGCAGATTCCTTAACACCAAAAGTAGTGTTTGGTTTTAATGAATATGAAAATAAGGCCAAATTCTTAAATATATTCATTCATTGTTTAAACGGTTGTGAGTAAAGATGAGTTATGACAGACTTTAATGAATATCAGTGCTTGTCAGGGACTGTGGTAATTACTTAGATTCATAGATTGATAGAACGGTTCGGGTTGGAAGTGACCTTGAAGATTATGTTTCCAACTCCCCTGACATTGGCAGGGACACCCTCCACTTGACCAGGTTCTGTGAGGTCTCATCCAGCCTGGCCCTGAACACCTCCAGGGACAGGGTATCCATGACTTCCCAGGACAACCTGTTCCAGTGTCTCACCACCCTCAGTGTGAAGAATTTCTTTCTAATATCCAATCTAAATTCACCCTCTTCCAGCTAGGCCAGTTAGTTTGTTAAATTAAAAATGGAGTTTGTTCTGCTTAGGGTGAAGATGGTGAAAATTAACATCATTCTAAAAAGTAAAAAAACCACAAAGAAACAGTTCTTGTAAATATCCATTTTAAAAGTTTTTTCACCTCACAACTACTACTAGCTTTAAAATTCTTGTATTTTACCTTCCACTGATTTTTTTTTTCTTTCTTTTTTCAGCTTGGTCTAGTAGGAGGTCCCTCTGCCAGTGGCAGGGAAGTTTAAACTAGATGATCTGTAATGTCCATTCCGACTCAAACCATTCTATGATTCTATGAAGTCAGCTGCCCTATGAAGTCAATAGTCTCTTGCAGCCCACTGTAAAGTTATGTGGAAGTTAGAGAAAGAAAATTTGTGTTAATTTCTGTCTTTTATCATGGCATAAGACTTTGTTGTTTGCTTTTACGTGGATATGAAAAGCAACCAGTTTAAAATAAGAGCAGAACAAATGGCAAATTACATTTTAAATAGGTAGCATTCGTACAAATACAAGAAGAGAAGAGCTGATTGTGGCATTTCTGAAATTCCAACATGGGACAAAATTTAAAAGCTTAAAAAGTCAGTAATTTTTTTTCCTTCCCTGTTTTTGGCCATTGGAGTTGCAGAATGAGAATTACAGGTTTGACTGTGCAACAGAACAATCACCAGTAATACTCATTTAGGTATTTTCTCATTCCTGAAATCATTGTTAGAACAGATGTTTAGTAGTGTGTAGCTCTTTAGTTGAAATCAGATTCCACTTTCCATGTTACAGATGCATTCATCCACCTTCTTTCCTTAAACTCAACAAAGGGCATATTGAAGTCCCATTGATTTTAACACATAGTAATTAAGAGTATGCTTAGATGCTTCCTTGAATAGTACTGGGTTTAAGCACATGCTTCATGACATTTAGCACTTACTTAAAGACACTTAAGCACATGCTTAAATACAGCACAACCACTTACTGAATTAAGCCTAAATTGACCTAGATGTATACAGGAGAAATAATCATCTTGCAGAGTTGACTACTGATTTCATTGCAATAAAGCTGTGTTCCGGTTCCCAGAGCTGGAAACTAGAAAGCTTGAACCTAATTCTGTATTTTATTCCTTCTTAAGTATGTTGAAATGCTTTATCCATTCATTGTTCTTAAGAAAAAAGAGGAAATTTACCTGAAGAATCTGATACGTTGTAGAAAGTATAATTTGTTGTACTTCCAAGTCTCCATTTCACTGGTATATTCCATTTGTAACTGAAATAATTTAAAGGGAAGTGAATCAAATGACATTTGAAAACAAATGCTAAACATAAAACTCTAATTAATCTTTTTCTTTGTTTTAACGCTTCCATCTTGTTTTATGAAGCCAACTATGCATATGTGTTGTAGAGTCATAGAATGGCTTAGGTTGGAAAGGACCTTATATATCATCAACTCCAACCTCCCTGCCACAGGCAGAGATGCCTCTCAACTAGAGTTGGTTTCTCATCCAATTTGGCCTTGAAAAACCCCAGAGAGGAGCCATCCACAGCCTCTACAAGCTACCCATTCTAGAGCATCACCACTGTCATACTGAAGAACTTCTTTCTAAGATGCCAGTCTAAACCTATTCTCCCTCAGCTTAAAACCATTCCACCTCATCATATTGCTAGACATCCTTATGAAAAGTTTCTCTCTAGCCTTCCTGTATAATCCCTTCATGTAGTGGAAAGCACCTCTAAGGTCCCAGCAGAGTCTTCTTTTCTCCAGGCTGAACAATCCCAGCTCCCTCAGCCTATCCTCACAACAGAGGTGTTCCAGCCCTTGGATTAGCTTCATGGCCCTCCTCTAGACTCACTCCAACAGCTCTGTATCCTTTTTATAATGGGGACACCAGAACTGGAAGCAGTATTCGAGATGGGGCATCACAAGAGCAGAGTAAAAGGGCAGAATCCCCTGTCTTGCCCTGCTGACCACACTCCTCTTGATGCAGCCCAGCACACAGTTTTTCTTCCAGGCTGAATGAGCTCACTGCTGGCTCATGTTGAGATTCTCATCAAACAACAACCCCAAGTTTTTTTCTTCAAGGCTGTTCTCAGCCTGCTATGTACATACACATTGATCAATTATCCCTCGTAACAAACCCCAGCATTTCGGCTGTTGTTTGGGTTGTAAAGCTGTTTCTGTGCTGTGATATTCTCTTCAGGCAACAAAATGCCAGCTATTGGTGTGGTATGATTGGGGCAGTTATATTGCCTGTAAAGCAAAGTAAACACCATGAAGTGTCTGAGCATGTCCATGCTTTCGAGATAAAGAACAGTAGTAGCTCTTCTTCATACTTTTCATTTATCAAAAGTTCTCAAAATGCATCTGATGGACTGAGCAAGAGAGTGGAGTGAGGCTTTGTCTAGCGTCCCACATTGATGTATTTGCCATGTTAATATGGTACTGAGTTAATTATGTGCCTAAAGTTAAGTCTGAAAGCTGCACAATTTCTTTAGCTCTTCTTTTTTTTGTTTGGAAAAATCAAAGGAACCCCTAGAGCCATGTCCTTCTGAATGCCGTCTTCACCTCCTCGTGAATTCATGTGCTGGAGAGGGTAATAATGACCCAGAATCACATGAATGGATTTCTGTTGTTTTATATCGTGCAGCTTATTAACACAGATCTGGAGTATGCAGCTCTGCTGCGCAGTATCTTCACGTCATGTCAGATGATAATCTACCAGGGTTCAAGGCAACTAATTTGGTAAAAGCTGCTTGTATGTAGATGGTTGCTGTCAGAGTTAATGTTGATGTATCTCAATTAGACAGCACCAGGAGCCAAATGTGACCTCACCACTTGCACTTCAATTCTTTGAGTACTTTCAGTGGGTTTTGCAGCCTCCTCAGTTCAAGACATGGCTAGGATGAAGCTGAGACATTTGGACTGGAAGGGAATCATGGCACAGCCTGATCAACACCATGACCAGGCAATCAGGGACATGGGATGGCAGAACATGCTGTGAGTGTACCTGCATGAGCACTTGTACAGAGCTGCTAAAATTATTAAGCCCTTTAAAGCAATCATCTGCTGTTCCATGTTAGCATTTTACAGTCCATCACAAGGAGATTTGTTTTCCATCTTAAGCTCCCTGGTGACAAGCACTATACAAAACCCTGAGTTGAATTCAAGAAAAAGTAGAATTCCTGAGTCTTCTACCTCAAAGCACAGTCCAATAAGTCAAAATTTCCAACATAAATTGCTTTTGCCACAGTGCTCTGTAACACCAGCCTTCAGATAGTACAGTGCTGTAGCCTGCAGGTATGGCTGCTTCAAAAGCGTGCAAACTTCTCTGCTTACATTGTGAGAAACAGAACATTGCAAATATGTTGCTAATTATCTCATCTCAGCCCTATGGACACCTATTCAAAACTTACAGTACCATGGAGCTCCTCAGTGCCCTTTTTTTTTTTTTTTTTTTTTGTTAAATAGAATGAAGTAAAGTGACCACAGGGGTTTCTTCATCTTCACCTTTTCTTGCTCTTTGTATTAAAATGGCTAGCACAGACTAATAAAAAACTGCATTGGGGTGGATTTAGTTCTGCTTCAAACAGGCAAGTTTTACTATTTTAGTTGGTTAGGCTAGTTCAAAGAACACAACCTTCCTACTCTGGATTAATTTGACTTCTCTTCACTGAAATATTACATAAATTGTATTACCTCAAAACTGGGGCTGGCTAAGAATAGAGACAGTGGCAGCCATGCCTTGGTGCAGCCAAGCCATTTTCCTGTGCCAGTAGATATGGCTCATCTCCCTTTGGGTTAGTCATGTGCTAATCAGCAAATATGCTCCTACAGTTTCCCACCTGTCTTGACAGTTCAGATGAGTGTCTGCAGCTGGTTGTCAGGCTACACAAGAGTTCAAGATGGCTAAATTTGACTAAGTAGCTCTCTTTTAGATGGATAACATAAAGCAACACCTTCCTGAGTTAAACAGGAAAAAAGGTAGCTCTTGCTGAGGATTAATAACATTTAATACACGATTAGCTATTTCATTGTAACTCTTGTATCTAAGACACATGAAGAAGTGCCTGTATTGCATGTAATGTATTATAGATGTTGTACCATGTAGGAAAAGGAGTGAACTACCATGATATAAAATACTTGGGTCATGGTATTCTGGACAGAGACAATTTTGTGTCACTTTCCCTTAGTTTGGCAGGCCATAACTTGCAGTGATTCACGAGATGACTTGCAATCGTCTAAGATGTCTGTGTGTGGAAATAAGATTTTTTTTTTTTGAGAGAGAACCTGTCTGATTTTACTCTGCTGTGTTTGAGAAAGGAACCTAGAGACAAAGGGCTGGCGCTGTCATGAACTGGATGTATTTGTATCTAACTCCATGGTGGGTTCTTTTCAAAAAGAGATGATGAGAGTAAGTTTAGCAAGAATGAGTATAAAGCTACTTACATATATGTGAGCTAAAGAGAGTATCTGTACAGTATTTCTCCCTAGTTTGGGTAGACATTTGCAGCAGGAACTTACCCAAGATCAGAATGAGGATGAGAAGCATTTGCATTTGGATCCAAAAGAAAACGTTTCTGTGTGAGCGTCGAACTACTTCCCATCTCCAAGACAGGATAGCCCATCTGTCTAGTCCATGTGTCCATGACTTCCCTCACAGGTTTATTACTTGCCTATGAATGATGGGAGAAGGTTGGAGTGAAAAATCAAATTCAGTCCAAAGAGGAAGAAAAAAATCAAATATTTCTGATATTGAAAGAAAGAAGAGCAGAAGGGTCAGAGGAAAATCAGGTTCAGTACAAAACCCACTCCTTTAAGTTCTTTTGTGGTGTGTGTCATTGACAGAAGGAATGAGCTGAAAACTTGATTGTGGACAGAACAAATGAGAAGCACGTGCACAGGAGACTGGTCAGTAACGTAACAAGAAACACTGAGGAATTTTTGAGGACCCTTGCATGCTCTAAGATCCCTCAATTTTTCTGAGGAAATAAGTCAACAGGACAGAAAAGACATAGACTTCTCAAAGCCTGATGCCTTTTGTCAGTATGCCACATTTTGAGTGTGAAGGAGCCAATATTAACCAGCAGCAGCTGCACTAATGTAAAATTTGATTCATTTTGTGGGCCAAGAACTTCTGCCCTAAACTGGAGCTGAAGAAAGCTGCCACCACCTCCCCAGGATGCCACCTGTGAGGGAATTGAGTTAGAGTGTTTCCTTCTTCAGACAAGGTAGATGACTTGAAGATGTAGAGCACTACAAAGGAAGCAGCAGGAAGTCCTGATGAGCAGGGCAAAACGTGCGACCAAGAAGATAGGAACTTGAAAAGAGACACAGAAGAGTAACCTGGGCTCTGAGCATGTTTACACAGTGGAAGTATGTGTGGTGGAAGGAAAGGAAATGCCAACAGAGGAAGACCTCAGTAGTATTTTGTGGGTTATTAGACAGATGGAAAGAAACATCCCAATCTCAAGGAGAAGAGAAATCAGAAAATGGTGGCATAGCAAATGACTCACCCGGGACTCAGAAGCTAAATACCAAAATTACTTGGGAAGGACACTGTTGAGAGCTTTCCAACAGCTGAATCTCTTTAGAGATAAGGGAGAGTATGAGGTGCATGTGTGGTGGATGAGAGGTGTTTTCTCCCATGAAATGAGCTTGAGTTAGAGTGGGGGCAATGTTTTGGTAGCAGGCTGTTTGTGAGCAAGGCCTTGTTTCATAGCCCACTGCCTCAGCCTTATGCCAAAAATGAGGAAATAATTTATAATTGCTAGAAATAAGATGTGTCCTGGGAGGACTGCCTAACTTATGATCTCTCACAGATTGAAGACCTTTAGAATATGAACAGCTTGAGGAACTGAAATATTTGGGTGAGTTATGAAACATTTATTAGTGAGGGCTGGGGTTACTGCAAAACCTACCTCTTCCAGAGCTTCCCAAAATTGTTGTGTCTTGGCATTCTGGAAATAGTGTTTCTTCAAATACACCTAGAGAGAGGTAGGAGACTGTGAAAATACTACCAAGTCTTTCTTCTTTGCCTGTGGAAGTGATATACGTGTTCAGTTGTACAGAGATGCAAGTATCACACAGAATCACAGAGGGCTGGAAGGGACCTCCGGAGATCATCTAGTCCAACCCCCCTGCCAGATCAGGTTCACCTAAAGCAGGTTGCACAGGACTGCTTCCATAGGGTTTTAAATAACTCCAGCAATGAAGACTCCACCACCTCTCTGAGCAGCCTGTTCCAGTGCTCTTCCAGTTCCACCCTGAAAGTAAGGAAGTTCCTCCTCCTGTTTAGATAGACCTTCCCATGTTTGAGCTTGTAACCTCTTGTCCCGTCACTGGCAACAGACAGTTGTACAGAGTATCTATCCATGGGCAGTCGCAGTGTGAGTAGGAGGTTAAATGGATCAATATTGAGCTGATGAAGTTCCTGTGCTTTCCTACCTTCTTGTAAGCTTGTGCCTAATGTAATATGTGGCTTAGAAAAAGCTATATCAGATTTCAGTAGCTGTGGACACAGAATGGAAGGAGGATGTCGAGTCACCTCTAGGTTGTGATCAGAATGACTGTTGCAAGGAATAATGGTATTTGGCTAAGTGTTTGCACCTCCTAAATGCTATTCCTGTCCTGTGTCTTACCTGGATCCCTAGTCACTGTTTTCCTACCCTGCTATCTGGATCCTAGTGTTGTTTAGTCAGTAGATGGTGCTGTTTGTTTCACTGTTAGCCACAGCTACCCGCATTCGTGTTCTTGAAGGCTCCGAGTAAAGCGGAAATACTCCCTTGAGCACAAGGTAGCTGTATTTTCCCATCTTGTGCAACTATCCTCACTGAATATATGAAAGGAAAAATAAAGGAAAATACAAGTGTCTTGCAGCAGCCCATAAATATGCTCTTCAGAAAGGAGGGAGGTAACTCTGCAGAGACATTTGATGTTGGTTCAGAGAAAAGTGCAGATAACCTGCCTCTTCCTGGGAGGGCCAATTTCTCCCATTTTTTTCCTTTTCATAATTTTGTAGCATGTTTTTTCCTTCATGAGAAAGAACTACAGACTGTGCAATTTCTCCTTTTCCTTATTACTGCAACTATCTAGTGCAGGGTGCCCCTCCATCAGGGCATGGATGAAGCTTATGCCTGTAAGAGTGTCCCCACAGAGCAGACTTGGATGGCTTGAAGGAGTGTGGCCATATGAAGCTCCAAACATACTTTTTCTGGCTGAGCAAGGGCATCCTAGCTGACAATAGGATAACAGAGGGGGAGAGGATATTTCTCTTGTGGAAGATTTTTCTAGTGTAGGTCTTCGCTGGCAGGCTATCAAATCTTAATGCAGTTCACATTCCTGCTTCTTTGAGAATGTGAGCTTCTTCTCCTTGACATTGTCCACTCAGCACTGAAATGCATTGAATACTTTTGCTGCTAAAACCAGCATCTCTGATATTTACTGTTTCAATAATGGCTTTGCTGCTGTCACATGAGAGTGGGTTGAATTTCTGGTGTGTTTTGGTTCCACCCTTACCTGGCAGCCTTTCTGGAAGAGTTCTGGTGTAATCCAGTCTTGAATCATTCTGAGGATTGATGCACCCTGAGGACAAAGCAAAAAGGGTGAAGGTCATTTTATGCTGCCCTAACCCTGGATTTCTACCAATTCAAAAAGCAACAGGTAAATGAATATTTTATAAGGCAAAAATAGAAATCATCCATCTGACTAAGAAAGTGATTTTTTCCTAATTCCCTCATGGCACAGCCTGTTTGCCTGTTGGAGGTTAGTTCTGGATGTGACAGCTGGGTTTTAGCTGTGATCAGACGCCTGTTTACAGCTGTGCCAGTGGAAGGACTCCTGAGCTCTGCTGCTGGTGTTTACTGTCCTACCAGTTTGTGTGAGAGGTGCTCCCTGTTTCACTTTGAGCAGGAGAGGGGTGAGGGTAGCTGGAAACTAGCCTTCTCCAGCAGCACAGCGTAGTAGAGGAAGAGACTTGAGCTGAATGACCCACAGGTAGGGAAATCCAAAAATACTGCAAGTCTGAGGCTTTCTATGTTGGGGCTGTCATCTCAAGATGCAGAATGATCTTTGCTGAGGAATGGGGTTTTGTTTGTTTTTTCTATCCCTGGAAGTTTTTAAGGCCAGGCTGGATGGGGCTCCGAGCAACCTGATCTAGTGGGAGGTGACCCTGCCCATGGCAGGGGGGTTGAAGCTAGATGATCTTTGAGGTCCCTTACAGCCCTGAGAATTCTGTGATTCTGTAAGAACTTTGGCCTCTGAAGCAGGGTAGAGTTAGGATCAGAGAAGTTACTTTAAACACCTCTATGGATGGGAATTCAGTCACCTCCCTGGGCAGCCTGTTCCAGTCTTCGAGAACCCTTTCAGTGAAGAAGTTTCTTCTAATGTCCAACTTAAACTTCCCTTGGTGCAATGTGAGGCCATTTCCTCTTGTGCTATCACTCGTTTCTAAGTAGAAGAGACCAACTCCCACTTGTCTCCAACCTTCTCAGAGGTAGTTGTAGAAAGTCTCTCCTCATCCTCCTTTTTGACAAATATTTGACAAGATTGTATGTGGGAGAAATGTGGAATGTTTAATCTTAATTTTCTTTAGATGGAAGATTCAAAAAATATGGGCTCTAAAAGCAGATTTCTAGCAGAACTTATTTAAGTATATTTTCTTCAAAGATAATCACTATCTGAACTCTAAAGAAAATACAAGCATTGTTACTTGAATAGAATAGGATCTTTCAAACTAAGAGGATTTAAGTGGAAGAGGTGAGATGTGATTACTTTTTAAGGACAGACTAAAAAATCCAAAATTATATTTATCAATTGCGTAGCTCTGCTCTCCTAGGTGCATAATGCCCTCCTGATCCCAGCTTAGTTAAAGGTTCCCTCACAGAACCTGAAGCAATTCATTAGACTTTTAGGATTGTGTAAGACCTGTAATTGCTCTGGTAATGCTAAAAGATAGCATTCCAAGTGACATTTTATTTATTTAGTGATGGATATTATCGTGAGGAGATTGTTTTTATAAGAAATATGTACAGGGAAAGCCAAAACAAAGCCAAAAAAACCCAAGTCAATATTGTCATGCATTTAGATATAAATACCAACAGTAATTTGAGCTAAATCTACATAAAAACTTTCTAATTCAAGCCAAATTATATCCCAAGCCAAATTATATCCCAAGCAGACTGTTCCCAAACAATGCATGAGTTCTCAACTGTTTTCTCTTAAAAAAAATGAGTTCATGTAGAAATTATCTAGGCACAGGATTTTTTTTCCTCCATTGTTTTTTTTCACTCTATGCAGAAGTCTGTCTCTTGATTAGCTCACCACTAAAATATATTTTGGGCCAGGGTACTTGGTTTAGCCCTGTATGTTTCTTGACTTTTGTTGGTTTGATTTAAAAACACTGTTACACAATGCGGGTTTTCACATGGTTTATGCTTTGGCTGTGAAGCATTTATGATGCAATAAATACTGGTTGTATTGCTGGATAGAGAGGATTTAGCAATTGAAAACAGAAAATGGATGGAAATGGATGGATTGAGTCTAGCTAATAAAAGTAATGGCTATGGCAACAAACTAGCACAGCTAAAGCTGAAGTACATACTTTGGCTGATAATAGGAGCTCGGAGAGAAAGTAAAATGCAGGATTTAAGGGGGAAATTTCTGTGTTCAGTGGAAACTTGCTATGGCATCAGATAGGAAACACTGACAAACACACAAGAAGCTGTCATCAAAAACATGGTATGTCAGGGTCAGAAGCAACATGGGAGATGGCTGGTTGAGAACAGTGAGCAGAGTCTCAGCTCCTTCCCCACTTTGGTGGTGCATGTGGAAGTGAGAGGGAAGAGGCTGTTTTCTCCCATGCTTCTTTAGGCTTGTCTCTTAATGTACTAGAAAAAACATCTAGAAGCTACAGTATAGTCAGGGTGTCTGAGTCATGAGATTCCATAGTTAGATACCAGACCTGCTCTGTTGATGTTTAAGGACAAAACAGCTTTGGCTGTTCAGCCTCCTAGCTTGGATCCTGCTGACCACATCAAAGTTGTGACCCTCAGAGCTGCTGCTGACCTCTGCAGTGCTGTGGACCTCAAAGCACTTTTCCACAAATGCTGAGCTCTTGGCTGCTGCCTCACACAGCCAGTACTACCAGAAGCTGTGGACTCAGGACAGCTTCTTTACACCCTGATCACAACAGTGGTTTGACAGCAGCAGCATCCTGATGTCTTGCTGCTCAGATAGACCTAGTATTCCTCAGTAAGTACCAGCTGGCTCCTGAGACAACTTTTATAAAATCAGAATCAACCAAGTTGGAAGAGACCTCCAAGATCATCCAGCCCAACCTATCACCCAGCCCTATCCAATCAACTAGACCATGGCACTAAGTGCCCCATCCAGTCTTTTCTTAAACACCTCCAGGGATAGCAACTAGGCACAGGTCTCTACCACCACTCAGACGGACAGCCCCAGAACAAGAAAAAAGCTTGTCATCCCTAATGGGGTGTCCTCTACCACCCCCTGTGCTATAAATAACTGTACTACAAGTTGGTCCTGAGCTCTACAACATTCAGGGAAGTGTGGAGCTAACTTATTCCCCTGTTTAGTGCCAATGCCTGTAGAGGCTGGTGTAGCCTGCCTTTGCTGAGGCTTTTTGGGTGGTTGGGATAATGTGAGCAATGTGAGACAAGATGTTTTTTCTTGTTTTCACCACTTGGTTGCTTGTCTTGCTTCCTCAACGTTGAAGCTTGTCTTGCTTCCTCCCTGCACCAAAGATGTGAAGGGAGAGTGAGAGAAAGGGCATCTGGACATCTGTCCTTGCATCATAGAATCATAGAATTATGGAATGTTTTGTGTTGAAAAGGACATTAAAGATCATCATCTGCCTTTGCATTGGATTTTGAGGCTTGACATAACTGGGCTGCATCAGCACATGAGGTGCTGGGAGAGGGATGTGATTCATGTCTGGTTTAGGACAATTCTAAACCCGATGACTTTAGTGGCAGAAGCTGCTGACACAGTGGTTTTCCTGCACCTCTGCATGTTGTGAGCAGGTCTTCATGGCACACAGTAGACGATTTGAGCTCTGGCTGCAGTGCTCCACTTGCAGATTCTTTTGATTGAATCATCAGTGGCAATGGCAGAGAAAAACAGACTCACACAGACACAGGCCAAGTGGGTTAGAAATTAGGTTTAAGAGATCCCCTGACTTTTACCTCCTCTCTCAAGCTTCCCCTTCTTTGCACCTAAAGTCACAACAGGAGGATATCTTACCTTGCTGTAGGATATCCCATCAAACACAGAGGTGATTTCAGCTGGAGATGACACTTCAAACACAATTGGGTGGGAAGATAACAAAGAGTCATCCTTCATTACAGGAAGCACATCATCAGTTAAAACCTGTTCAAGCTGAGAAGGAGAAGATGTTAGAACAGAGATATCACAAATAAAGGAATGGCTATATGCCTAACTTCATGGAGTAAGAAGCTTGAATGCAGCTTCTCTAGGGGGAGGCAGTTGGAAGTGGAATGAAATTCTACTTCCACTGAAGAAGGACTTACAAGCTTTTACTTTACATCTGAAAGGGGAGTGATATTTTTTTCCCTTATCTAAGATAAATTGCCTTTCGCAAATCCTGTTTTCCCATGTGTATCATAATACAACCTCCCCACCACAGCAGGCAAAAAGGGAGCCTGTCATGAGTTTCAGCAGCATGACAATATCTGTAAAGAATGATGAGCTCCATTTGCAAAATGGAGTTGGGGAGGAAGGAGGCAAGTTTCTCCATCCCAAGGTTTATAATATTTTAGAGTGATTATACATTTTTAAAAAGGATTCAGTCAAAATCTCCTTACTTCCTAATCAATACTGAACAAAAAAAAGACTAAACTTTTTCAGTTTTTGTCTTTAACTTCTCATTTCTTAATATTGAGATGGCTCTAGATCTTAAATGAACACAGTGTCTAGATAGAAAAAAAATGTTTTTCAAATTTTAGGTATGGTAAATTATTTTCTCTTCTTATGTAGTTAGAACAATAGAACCTCTACTTCAGACTGTAAGAGAATCCAGGCATGATTTTGCTCTCAGTCTCATGTAACATGGATATGAAGAGGTATTTATGGGCAGCAGAGAGGGAGGCAGGGAAAGGACTGAGTAGGCACTGTCTGCTTCTAAAGTCACTCAGGGGCTAGCAGGTTTAGACAGTGGGCTCAACCTATGCAAAACCTGCCCTGCTTCCTTCCACTGGCAGAAGTTCTGTGTTTTCTAGTAGCCAGAATCTCATTACACCTGGGTGGCTGAGGGAAACATGCATGCTACAAACTGTTTGGGAGGGTAGAAAGAAGAGAGCAGGAAACCACTCTTTTTTCACATGTTGCTATCATTCTTCAGACTATAATGCATATTTAAGGGTACCTTCTTTGGTTTTACTTCATAACCAGTAGGTAGAAAAGCTGAAACCAACTTTTTCTTTATGTTGCGCTGCACTATGTTCTATAAATATACTTCTAAGTCTTCATAGCCCCCCTCTGATTTTTAATGACTCACAAAATGTTCCCCCCAGCCCAGCCAGTTCTCCACAAGACAGAAATAATTACCATTTGCCAATCTGGTTCTGAAGCATTTACTCCCAGGTACTCAAAATAACTGGCAAATCCTTCATTTAACCACAAGTCATCCCACCAGTCCATGGTCACAATATTTCCAAACCACTGCAATCACAAACATGGGAAGATGAATTGTTAGATAAATGGTAAATGTTCATTTCAGTACCACATTTCCACATACACCATCAATTTGTTCACTTTTCCTCCTGTTGCCAGATGAAAATTATCATAATTCTGGGGTCTAAATGGGAATTCAGGTCTTGCCTTGTGTTAAAATATCATCTTTATTATAAAATTACGTATTACTGGGGAGATTGCTAATGATTCATGTACCACTGAAAGTATTTTTAGTTTCTTGCTCTTGGTATGATGATTCGTGCTTGTGAGGATGTGTTTTCAGACAGCCTCCACAGTGTACAGTTGTCCCTGTTTGCTTGCCCAAAAGAGACATCTGCACATGTAAATTAGTTCCTTTAACACATCTCAGACAGATTTTTGTAAGCTGGCTCACAGTCTGGACCCAAGCTTCTAAATTTCTGAGGAAAAAACCCAAAGGCAGCAGTTGCCGTACTTGAAAGTTGTAATGGAGAGCTGTTTTAACAGCATATTTTGCAAGCAAGTTGTGAGCAGGCATAGAAGATCCCAAGCAATGACAGTAATCTCAAGATTAAAATGTTGTAACTACATGTTTGAAGCACGTACAAAGAAAGCAAAGAAAGCGCGTACCTGATGAACAAGCTCATGAGATATCACAGCAGCTACTTTCTGTTTGTTGGAAGTGGCCGACTCATTGGGATCGTACAGCAGGTTTGTTTCTCTGTATGTGATCAGCCCCCAGTTCTCCATAGCGCCTGTCCCAAAATCTGGAATAGCTATTTTATCTGTGTCAAAAGAAGGAGAATATGATTACCACTGTATCCTATGAGGCACTTAGCTTGTTCTCTTCCTGTGTGTTTACAGTCTGCTTTGCTTGCCATTTGTGGTTCTGGCTTACTGCTGTGGTCTGCAGTCTGCACCTTGTGTAAACACAAGATGCAAGCGGTCTTACTTTGCTGAAGTTCCTAGAGTCAGGACCAGTCACACTAGCTAAGGATCTGTCCTGCGAGGTGATGCTGTGCTCCTGGGAGGCCACATATCATACATTACTTCATTCATACTCCAGGAATTAAGAGTATTGTCTGGGGATGTGCTGTAGGCAGTAAACCTCCCGAAACTATCTGTAGCATAATGAGGCATGTTGCTGTTTGTCACGCTGTTGTATTAAAAGTATTTATTGATGTGTAACTGATGTAAATCCCCCATGCAGTGAACAATATCTGCTTCTACTCCTGGAGATCTCTGTGGGGGTCACTCATTTATGGTCAGTAATCAATATTGGTTTAAATGAGATTTGTGGACTCAAACGGACTGGCATGTTCTCCTGTAAACAATGACCACAGCCTTCCTATGTGAGTTAGTGAAAAACTACAGACTGATTTAAAACTGGATAGGATAAATAAGCCTCACTCCACCATAGCAGAAGGCAGAAATTACTTATTTCAATTTAAACAACTTGATTGGAGAACCAAAGCTGATAATTTGGCAACAGCTTCACTGGCAGTCAAAACAAGAATGGCAATGCCAGAAATCATAAATCGGTGTGGATTTTAATATCCAAATAAGCTATTATGCAGAAACACATTTGATTCATCAGGTTTGATATAGACAACTTCTAATTCTGGTGGAACAACATTATAGGTCAAGATCAAACAAACAGACATCCTGAGAAAACCAGTATAAAATCTCCAAGAGCATCTACCCTCTGACACTCTCTGTAGCACAGATGGGCCCATGAAAGAGGGAGGTAAAAATCTGTTGCTGGAGTAATACAGGTTAGCCTGATGAGTAGGTGTGTGATTAGCCAGCACAAGATTTACATAACATTGTTAATTGTCTCCAAAGCTTGGGGTGCTTATTTTTCTCCATTACATTCCCCTAACTTGTTTGTTGTTAATATTTTTTCCATCCTTATAAGTTCATGAACCTATCAGAATTACCTCTTTGGAAGTCTTAGGAGGTGGCTTTTCCAAAACTCTGATTACATTCCCAACTTTATTAGTTCAAACTGGACAAATAAGATCCAAAGTCCTGATAGCCTAAGCTGCAGGATGCCCAACTGCGCTACTTTTAATTTGCTTCCTTTGTAACTATGGGCAAAATTTGATAGTGTGCCCACTCCTATTTAGCTCCAGGTCTTTATTTAGCTCAGCAGTAAAAACTGAAAAATATATGCTGGACCACATTCATCTTTCCAAGATGTGGATACACACCCACTTTGCACAAAGGTTAATAAATAGTATGACATATTCTCTGGCAGTTTACATCTTCACTTATCTCACTGCTGACTGCTGTCCAGAGGTTCCCATGGAAGAGGTACATATTTTTCTCAAACTTTTTCTGGCTCTATTTTAGCTCATGATGTTCTATTGCTGATGACACCAATGCTTCCTCTAGTATTTACAAGACACTTTAAAATGACTATGCCAGGACCACTGCTTCAACTGAGCAAATAAAACTGTGTGAACTGGTAACTGTTACTGAGGCAACCTTCTCATTATGACATTTAAGAATATCTTGAACTACATGAATACAGTTTTATAACATCCTGACGTAATATCAGCCATTAGCAACCAAATGCTTTCATGCTGTTTTCCACCAAAGCACAGAGACCCATAGGAGAAACATAAGTGTGACAGTGAATGAGCAAAAAGAAAAAATATGAGTATTAATAATTACCTAACTTCGGAAGAGAATAGCTCATATTAAAGTACTCTTCAAAGAAGTCAAACACAACTTTTGTTACATTTGCTGCATATTCTGCTGTGTGTATTTGTAGTGGCTGGGCATAAACTCTCAGCTGTAAAACAGAGACAGAGCAGTCTTCAGTTACAAGGTGGCAAGCATTGAGAAGTTATTTAACACACATACCTATAACACTGCAAGTTTTCTCTAAGAAGCTGGCTTGGATGCTGAATATTGTTCCCTCACACATTTATTCACAAAGTGGCTTGGATGTTGCACATAAGAGAGACATAACTTGTGCACACTTTGTGCACTGTGCCTAAACTGTAAAACTGGCGAAACTCAGGCCTAGAGCTCACAGTGGCTGAGCTTGGAGCAGGGTCTGCATACGCATACCAGACTCTGCTTCTCCAAGGCCTTCTTTTCTCAAGAAGGAAGCCTGGGCAAGCACAATTGAAGTGGATTGATGTGTTCTGAGAAATTCATTGCTCTGGACTGCTCCCATTAGAGCGGTCCTTAGGAGTACATCTGTTCTCAAATGATTCTGAAGCCCGTAACAGCCTATTTTCTTGGATTCATTCCTACTTTCCTACCTACTATTGACATAATTTCCTTGTGTCCTTTTATGCTGGAAGATCCCAGACCCTCTGAAGATAGTGTGTTTACCAGGCCTGTAACTGTTCCCAGACATGCTGGCCCATGCAGGCCCAGCGGCTGTTTGCCCAGGATCTCAGGTCATACAACTCCCGGTTTCGACAACAGTGCCTGCTGGGCTGTTGTGCCTCTGGAAATCCTAGAAAACAATTAACACCCTTTCTTTCCAACAGGCAGGTCCAGGAAAACTGTCACCTTTGGTAGCCCTGTGTACAGTGAGTGACCATTTATGTGCTCCTCTTGCATATCTGAGCCTGTGGTCTTTTTTTTTTCCTGAATGTTAAAAATGTTGTGTTGTGTGCTGACTTTTCCATCCCTGAGGCTTGGTGCCCAGGACTGCTTTGGATGTTACTGACAGGCAATACGAAACCTCAAGCACTAGAGAACTGGAGTCCTTATGACACCTGTAACCATGATGAGAAGGCTTGGAAAAGCATTTTGGAATGTTATCTGTGTGCTGTGAAGACAAAGCTTAACCTCAGAGTTCATGGAGTCTTTTCGGGGTCTTCCCTCAATCTCACAAACATTTGTCCCAAAGATCACACAAATCTCTGTCCCAAAGCAGAACCATAAGCACTGTAGTGTCCACTGGCAGAAGATGTAGGCTCACGGTTCCCCAAAATCTTTATCTTGGAAACCAAGAGAGTGAAGTTTCTAAGTAAGGAGTGAAGTTTCTGGCTTTAGGAAAAATGATCCACCTCATTTTGCAGGCTCTACATGGTCACATTCTTCTGGTCGTATTGATGTGGCTTGTTTACTACTCAGAGCTGGCTTGCAGCCGGGAATTTAGGGTCCAAACTGAGCAAAGGAGCCAGCATACTCTAGGAGCCCTCTTGGAGCCTGACAACACATTGATTTCAATACCATGAAATTTCACTTCCTCCAAATAGGGGGAGGGATAGGAAAGTGGTCAGAAATAAAGATGGAATGAAAAGAAAAACCCAACAAAACAACCCCCAAAAAGGCTTATGAAATTCAATCGTGAATCCATTCCAGGCAGGGGATTTCCCTCAGGGTCAGTTTGCAATTACAATCTGCAATTTCCACTTCAGTAAGCTCTTTACTCAATTTAGCAGTCTTTGCTCCCCTAGCTGATCCATATTAATGGGTTCCAAACCCTTCAGCACACACTAGAACTGACTTGGAGTTTCATTTGTATAATCTCCTCTGTGATTTTCCAAAGCAGACATTTGGTACCTGACAGGTAATCAGCTCAGGAGCACCGTGTCCAGCTGTAAGCACATTTCCTATCATTGATTCAATTTGTGGCTTTGTTAGGACAATGGCTCTGAGAGTGAACAGAGTTTTAAAATAGTTTGTTGGTTGCTGTTACTGTTATTGATGAAAGCAATGTATGGATCACATGGATACTTTCTATTGGATGAGGGATTTATTGCTAGCAGTTTATAGGGCAAATTATGGAATGATCTCAGCACTAGGTGAATCTAAATAATTTGTTGCTCGGCTGAGCTTGCAGGAAAGGAGCTGTTTGGTTAGCAGAAGGACTTTCTAAATATCTCATTAACAACTCTAAAGACTGCCTGGTTTTCCTGGGGAAATAGTAATTTTTAGTGATGGATTTTATGTGGCTTCTTTAATTAAAAACAATCTTACACAGAAATCAATCTTACACTTTATTGTCAAAACTATATCAATGATAAGAGAAAAAAAAAAACAAACCCAAACAATTGTGATTTTAACCTCACTGAAAAAAAAAAGTTTTCTACTTCAGACAAGTCCTCAGACATTGCTCAGTGAATAAATTTAATAAAAACCTTAGTAACCAAGGCCTTAATTAGATGTTTCTTCAGGCAGCCCCTGTACTGACATGAATGCCCTTGCTTTTACACACACTTTAATTTCAGTGAGCAACCTCTCCTATTTAGAAGAGGTACAACTAGTCAGGAACAGTGTGGGCTTTACAGTGTTATACCTGGGGGAAAAAACCCTCAAAACTAATATTGATCTCAGAGTTATATTCTGGAGCATGGCAAGGGCAAACAGAATATTCACTTTTCTACCTAGAAAATGAGAAGTTTTACATGCCTTCAGGACTTTTTTGTTTTCCTATCACATTATGTTCTACAAAAGCTGCACACATTCTGATTTTTCAAACAACCAAACTCTATAGAATGTCTATAGAGGCCAAATTACCCAAGTCCTGTCCCTGATAGCGAAGGGAGAGGTCAAACTGAAGAGCATCTGGTTAACAATACTGAGTGGCTGAGTGACCTAAAACACTGTCTTGTTTTACAGATGACTCAGCTAAACAGCAGGGATCTAAGAATATTGCATCACTGTCTCAAACCATGGTCCATTTGATTGGTTAAATGTAGTTTAGCCTTACTTATCTTTCAATAAATTAGCTAAGCGTACAGCATGGTGCTAGTAAGGGTGTAAGGGTGTAGAGGAGGGAGGCCTCAGCACAGTGCTGTGCCAAGAAGTGTTTGCTGAGATCTGGATCAGCAATCTGGAGATTGATACAAGGCAGAATTTCACATCAGCTTGAGTAGGCAAGGATTTGCTGGGCTTTTTCAGATGGAGAAACTCAGAAAGAGCTAACTTGCTGGGGAACAGTGATCTGGCTGGGGTTTTGCTCTAGATTCCCTGGCCATTTGTATCACTGCCTTCAGAAAGGAAGGAAAGTGCTGTCAGCTCAACTGAACTAAAAGACCACGTGTTACACCCCCAAAGGGAAAGGAAAAGGAAGCAGATTCACAGATTGCATCAGGTTGTATGGGACTCTCAGAGGTTAATTTGTCCATTCTCCCTGCAGTGAGCAGGGACACCTCCAACTAGATCAGGTAGCAAGCAGCAAACAGCTCTAGGATCATGCTATGTCTTAGATGAAAAAAGATGTAAGCAAATAAATAATGAATGGTAGATTGATTATCTCAGGCTGGATTTAGGCTAGATGAGGAGTTCATATTGAGAGGAAAAAATGTATTTTGGCTTTTAGATTGTGATTCAACATAGTATCTTGTGATTCGACAAGATACTTTTGTGATCTCCTTATATTTTACGATCAGATATTCCAATCTAAATGAGAACTGGATTAGGCTGAATGTTGCATTTAAGTAAAGGAGCTATTTTAATTTAATGGATGTAGATCCAAGCATAATCACTTCATTAGGGCACCTTCCAAATGTATGGCACGCACTATCACTTCTGTACTTGTAAAGATCTTACACGAGGTAGTTTCCTTTATCCTGTGCTAAAATAAAGAATATTAGAGACAATACCTACTGGCACAGCATTTTAGTCCCATGTCTCCATGGCTGTAAGTAGGAAGACATCAAGTGCATGGATTCACATCTTTTTAACCCACAGGAAACTGCAAAGCATTTGTACCGTGGCCTGTGAATCTGTTGCACCA
The DNA here is from genome assembly GCA_013399055.1 of Ramphastos sulfuratus. Taxonomy (NCBI): domain Eukaryota; kingdom Metazoa; phylum Chordata; class Aves; order Piciformes; family Ramphastidae; genus Ramphastos; species Ramphastos sulfuratus. The sequence continues at coordinate 177,345 of WBNM01012182.1, forward strand.
GCGGATTTGCACATTTCTTCAGACTCTGGGCTTCAAGTCAGGGATGAGGTTGGAGAATTAGTGCTCCCTCCTCACCCCTGTACCTGTATGGGAGATACTGGCTAGGATCTCATCAAGACAGGAGACAGGGAATGACTGCAAAATCCTGTATGTAGTCAAAGTCAGAGGGACCACTGTGAACATATAATCTCATAAAATTAGCTGCACAAAGCAGGCTGGAGAAAGGGGAAAATACATTCCCCTTTGTATTATACAAAGAGATGTTTTATTTATAGAAAACAAACATGGAAATCACAGGACTTCTGTCATCAGAACCATGTTCAGGACTTACCGGTTTTCCGCTAGCAGATATTCGCTCTACAAAATCAAACTGGTGCACTGCAAAGCATACCAAATAAGTGCTCATGGGGACTGACTTCTGAAAGATTGTCTGATTCCAGCCACCACCCAGACTTTCAGTTCTCTGCAGAAATGGAAAATAATCAATATGATTTTCAGAATTGCAAACATATGAAGAAGAAGAAGAAATATTTCTAGGAAAGCTGCAACTATATAGGAATAATAAATCACCTCTTCAGGTTCACCTCTTTTAAAGACCTCCAGGGTTTGAGGATTTAACTATCTTCTTCAGGAGCCTGTTCCAGATTTTGAGAACCCTTTCCATCAAAAAGTTTCTTTAATATCCAAATTAAACCTCTCATGGTACAAATTGAGGCCATTTCATCTCCTCCTATCACTTGTTAATAGGGAGAAAAGACCAACACCCACCTGGTTCCAATCTCCTTTCAAGGAGCTGTGTAGGGAGAGGTCTCCCTTCAGCCTCCTCTTCTCCAAAGTAAATAGCCTCAGTTCCCTCAGCCACTCTCCACATGACCTGTTCTCCATACCCTTCACCAGCTTTGTTACTCTTCTCTGGACCTGCTCTAGAATCTCAATGTCTTTGTTTTAATGAGGGCTCCAAAACTGAACCCAGTACTCAAGGTATGGCCTTACTGTGAGAACAGTCCAAATGTTTTTTCTGCAATAGATGAAATGCGACTTTGTTTTGCTGCGCTGATTAAGTTTACCTGGATCTAATTTTCACCAAGTATTTCAAAGCATTGACATGCACAGGAGTTTTGCCAACAGAAATTTTTCAGTGTGTACTTGTGTTTTGTTGTTTAAATAGTTGCACAAAATAACATAATTTTGGGAAAGACTGGATTCTTTCCTCTCTCAAATATATGTGCCATGTAGGAGTTAGGGATTGCAGAGATGCTGCTCTAAGGATAAAGATCAGGCTAATTTATCTGTCTTGAAGTCATTCAGATACAAGTTAGAACTGCTCGTTGGTGGATTGTTTAAATGTACATAAGGTTTAGTGCTCATTAAAGTTTTTATTTTGCAAATAAATTAGAAACCTTTTCAGATTTTCCCAAGTGTCCTTAACTTTCAGCTGAACATTAGAGCCAAACCTGCAACCTGTTGCATATGATTCATTCTCTAAATATTTATTTCTGCTCTTCATTATCTGCTCTTGCCTGTCTGATAAATTTTTTTGTCCATACCAGACACAAGATCCATGTGTAAAGGTGTAAAATCAATGTGAAAGCCCATTAAATCCTGGTAATATCTTGTCTCATTCCCTCAGCTTCCTTGCTGGTTCCCTCACTTATCTAAGGCCTGTGAGGTACAGCAAACACTCTCCTTTTCAGGTATTGTTCATCAAAGCACCTGGTGCTCTAGTAGGTATCATAGAAATATTTTTAATAACAGTAGGTCAGAGCTTTAAATTTCCAAGGGGTCTGGGAGCCAGCTGCATCAGATTGGTAACAGTTTTTGCAGCTGCATTGTGAAGGAATAGCTGAGCTTTGGGGGAATTTCTAAATAAACCAGTACACAGCAAAGCAGACCTTTGTTTTCTGGGTGGAGCAGTGACTGGGAAGATGCAAATGTCAACAGCCTGGAGGCTGGAAGTTCCTTTTTTATTTCTTCATTTTGAAAAATACTTGGCACTTTATCTCCCACTTCAGAACACATTCATTAGAAATGATACATTGGACTGCACATTCGGTTAAACTATTCATTAGAAATTCTCTCAGCTGAAAACCATTCAAACTTCTTCCAGAGGACCTAGAGGTAGATAATCGATGCGATTGAATTTCATACAAAACTTGGAATTTGACCCAGGAGGTCCAGAAATAGATTATTTAGAAAATTATAGTCATGGTGGACTGACAAGTGTCCACACTCATGAGCTAACAAATGAGATTTCAGATCCTATATTATTAAAAATAATAACTAAAATTTCTTGCTAGCAGGATTCTGTGCCACTAGGTTGTGATCAGCAGACCCTCATTTGAACCATCACGTAGTTTCAGTGATTGTTTTGTACTTCCCATCTGGAAAGCAACTGTTTCCCAGAGTATTTCTTCTCAGAATCTACTTGGCTTAACTGAAGAACCTGCCATTACCTATTTATAATTAGTAAGAGATGCTCAGCTTGATTTAGATTAGACACTGGGAAGAAATTCTTCCCTGTGAAGGTGGTGAGGCGCTGGAACAGTTTGCCCAGAGAAGTTGCAAAGGCTCCAAGTTTTGAGTTGTGAAGCCTCCAAGTTTTCAAAGCCAGTCTGGATGGGCCCTTGAGCAGCATAGTCTAGTGGAAGGTGTCTCTGCCCATGGCAGGATGCTGGAACTAGATGATCTTTGAAGTCCTTTCTAACCCAAACCATTCTATGATTCCATGAATATCCAAACAGAGGACCAGTTAGCTAAAAACGGAAGTGACATTTCATATCTGCTTTAGATTCAGCTTTGAACTGCCATGTTGTGTGCTGGTGGACCACTGCAAATCTTGAGCAATCAACCAGTCCTGTTTCATGGAATCTTAATTAACCCTCAGATTTACAGTATCTGGTGGCAGTTTGTGAATGCACAAGGACTTTGTGGTCCATGCAACCTTTGCAGTGGCTTTATGGAATCACCCCATATAGACAGCAGAGTTGGGAAATACATACCTGTACTGGCATGTTTGAAAGTGCTTTGTAGGAATCTTGATGGATGATAGATATGTTGTAAGTTGCCTTTTTGTTGGGTTCATCAAAGCAAGGAAATGATTTCCGTGCATCTGTTGGCTCATGATCAGTAGCTGCAATGCTCCTTAAACAAACAACAGATTGGCAAGCCTTCATTATATAACTTTTGCATGTTATCTGCAATTCTAAGCAAATATTTTTAGCAATTTCACAACCTAAAGTCAACTACAAATATTTGTGTGTACTTGCCCATTCATAAAAGGAGGTGACATCAGAAATGCAGAAGCTGGCATCATATAGTCATGTGTGACATAATACCCAAAAGTCTCATGTCAGCATCCTTTAGGTTTCAGAGCAAAAGCTAAAGCAAATAGCATATTATCAAATGTTTTTAAGAGCTGGGCAATAAGAGGAATGACCCTTCATGAATCATAACAGTTTTGCTTACCTTCCTGATGAGCTTTCCCATTGATTTATGTGCCTGAAATAAACTACTGATTGTATAATCTGAAAGGAAAGCAAGGTCCTGGTATAGGAACTTTTACTTCAGTTCATCTGTGGGTTTACCCATTAAAGCACATAGTGGGTTTGGAGTCTTGGACATCTCCTGAGAGGACACCTTGGAGTACCGTAAGAGCTCCTAAAATCTCATCCTGCTTTTGTGATTCTTTTTCTGCAGTTAACCACATACAGTTTCCTGCTGGTGTTGTTATGCCCCCGTGACTCCACTAACGAAACTACTAGAGAATGAATGGAAACTTCAGATGAACATCTCAGTTCATAACTGATGTTATGCTAGCCCTTTTGGAGGTGAGGGTTAGAAAGTCTTATCAGTTATGCAGAAGCAACTGGAGAAGCTAGACAGTAGGGGTCACATTAAAAAACAAAAAAAAAGTGAGATAAAGTTTGTGAATGTTCCTATTGTGTGTTTGAATTCTCACAGTGATACAAGCTCTTCCCCCCCCAGTTTAGTGAACCACAGAGTGGCAAAGTGCATTGTCCAGTGATTGATAGTGAAGGGATCACAGATGTTTCTGCAATTAATCTGGAATGTCAAGCATTTTCTGACACCACTTCTACAGCTGCTCCAATTACATTAAGGTAGTTTTTCTTTCCAAAAAGTAATTAGAAGTGTACATCATAAATTGCAGGTCTGCAGCAATCCTACAAGATCACTTGACAACCAATTTTTCAGTGTTTCTCTTGCCTTTGGCATTTCCCTGTGATGGTTAAATACTAAACTGGTCATGAGGAACTTGTAGCTGCAAGGGTCATTTACGAGCCTGGTGGAGGGTCTGGGCTCTTACCATTCATGTTCATTGGAACAGGAACTCAGATGTTCACGGGCAAAAAGCGCAATGAACTTTCACCTTAACATAATTCCAGGCCTTGCTTTTGCTTGGTAAATTGTATGATGTAATTCTTTGCTTTTCATAGGATTTGAAAGCTGTTTCACAAGTAAGTTAACTTTTAGTCCCCAGGGCAATGCTTCCCTGCTATTGCTTAAAAAATTGGCTCTATACTTGACACATTTATATCTTGTTCCTACAGATTGATAACACTGTCATCTCTCTGTTGATTTGTAAGATAATAATCCATCTATCCTCAGACACTGAGATGCTGGAGCAGGTCCAGAGAAGGGCAGTGAAGCTGGTGAAGGGTCTGGAGAACAGGTCTTGTCAGGAGCAGCTGAGAGAACTGAGGTTATTTAGGCTGGAGTAAAGAAGGCTGAAGGGAGACCTCACTCTACAGGTCCCTGAAAGGAGATTGAAGCCCAGAGGCTGTTGGTCTCTTCTCCCTACCAACAAGTGATAGGGAGAGAGGAAATGGCCTCAAGTTGCACCAAGAAAGGTTTAGTCTGGATATTAGAAGGAACTTCTTCACTGAAAGAGTTCTCAAAGACTGGAGCAGGCTTCCCAGGGAGGTGGTTGAATCCCTGTCCCTGAAGGTGTTACAAAGAATCAGAGATATGGTGCTGACGTACATGGTTTAGCACCAGACTTGGTAGAATTAGATAATGCTTGCACTCAATGATCTTAAAAGGTCTTTTCCAACCAAAACAATTCTGTGATTCTATAGCTCTGTGAAGACAGACAGAAATGAGCAGTGCAAAACTTTAGCACTTCCATTCCTATGGAGTAGATGATGAGAACTCCAGGCTATGGCTTGTACAGAAGTGGCACAAGAAACATGAAATAGTATAATTTTCGAACTGCATAGTGTAGTTTTTAAAGATTTCTACCCTTCTACCCTTGTGCTTGCTGCTGATGTGCAGACCTTTAAATATAAACGAGAGGTGACAGTTGTAAATACCATGGCAATAAAAAGGGAAGATCTGCCTGAGACTGCATCCAGCTGTTGTTCCCAAAATAAAGCAATGTTGCATTTAGAACCATGATGAATTTCACACACACCCCCCCCTCACATTTTTTCCCCTTCAAAGTATGGTTGTTTCATGCAAAAAACCCTCCCCTTGAGCTAATTCAACAATTCCCCCCCTGTTCTTTCCCTAGACTTTCTTCTGGGAAAATTTCTCCTTGAAGAAGAAATCCAGGAGTGCTACTACTGTACACTAAAGAGTATTTTGCCTTTACCCTAATCAAATAAAATGATAAGTGCAAGTTATCCTGTTAGAGGATACCCAGTTGGGTATCTTTCATAAGCTTTGTCCTGTCTTCTTATGGAAGACAGAATTCCTGTAAGATGGAAGCCATACTTTGTCACTAATAGTAATGCATAACCAAAACAAGCTGCTGTGACCTGTTTGCGTTATCTGTAATATTAGAGAGAAAAGAAAAAAGGGGTTTAGGACATTCCTTGAGAGGAATAAATTATTCTTGTTTGCATTCCTTTCCCTAATATCTGAAAATATTAATACTGGAATGCATTTATGCCCACTGTATGTTAGGGGTTGGAAGGGACCTGCAGAGATAATTGAGTCCAACACCCCTGCCAAAGCAGGATCACCTAAGGCAGGCTGTACAGGAACACATCCAGGTGGGTTTTGAAAATCTCCAGAGAATGAGATGCCACAGCCTCTCTGGGCAGCCTGTTTTAGTGCTCCATCACCCTCACCATAAGGAATTGCCTCCTTGTGTTGAGGTGTAACCTCCTGTGTTCTAGCTTATGCCCATTGTTCCTTGTCCTGTCACTGGGCACCATGCAAATTAGGGAAGGATTGTTATTCTCCTTCCATCAGTGGGGAAATGAAATACTCAGACAGAGAAACATCTTTACCAGAGGACTTCAGTGCTTACAGCTGGGTTAGTGCATCCACAGGAAGATCTAGAAAGGTCTGTGTCTCAAAACTGCCTTCTCACTTTCTGCATTCCTACTCTGTACCCTCACACACAGGTTGAAGTAGTTGTGTTCCCAAAGTATCTCAAGATCTGCCTCTGGGCATGTCCATAAGCGCCTTTGTCTTGATGGGAATTATGTGATCTGTCTAAACAGGATTCTTAAATGAGGCTTTCTTCTCCTCAAGCCTTCCAAGTATCCCAGATTTTCAGGCACGTTCAGCACATGTCTACCTGTTTTTCACAAAACGTGGTGGGAGTTTTGAATCTAAGCAACAGCAAAGTCTGGACAAGTGCCCAGTTTGTAAACAAAAAGCATCATAGCAATGCTTTGGGAAATCTTTGCCTTCACAGGTAGACAGCTGGGGAGTAGCTCAGCCCTGGGAGCTGACTTTCCAGTGTTATTAATTCTCTCAAAATGTCTTGATGCTTCTAACACTGCCTGGAATGGACAGAGGAGCAGGTTAATTACATGTCAGCTCTCATTTTCACCTCAGTCCCCTTTCCTCCAACATGCACTATTAATAGACTTGGTTGACTTTTGCCATTACCTGATCTGATTTATGTTTACTGACTGGATGCCAAAAATGAACTGTTTGGGTTGATATATTCTGAGGGTGATGCCTGCCTTGGGCAAAGGCAAAAAAAAAGCTGATGTTGGCCAGTGTTGTTTTTTAGTGGAAATCCGAGGGAAAAGGCAGTTTTAATAAGTAACAAAACCTTTTCTTTGCCATCTTTCCTCACCCCATCCTAACACCTACTCTCATGCTTCATAACTGCAACTTGACTGGTGGTTGCAGCATCACTTGGCTGGTAGTTGCCTTCATTTCAAAGCTGTGCTTATCACTGTCACTTACATTGCCTCTTCTGTCCCCTCCCAACAATCTGCCAAAACTTAACCACTTGAAAAGCATTTCAGAAATCACCATTCACTCACTCTTATTAGAGCCCTTCTTAGGCCTAACAAACTCACATGCTCAAGTTCCTCTCTGTGTGGAGTCTTTTCAGACTGCTGGCTAGGATCATCCTTGTAATTGTAGCTTCCAGCATCCATATCAAGAAGTAGGAACTCTCTTAAAGTGAGCTCACATTTCATGCTTTCTTTAGCTTAGGAAATTTTTCCTGATGTTAGATGCTTGGTCCTTGTCTTCCTACACTGTCTGGATCTAGTGGATGGACACTCACCTCTCTGTGCCTCAGGTCCTGCGGTTCTGGTGTTTTGACAGACTTGGGGCAACTCATTTAATATCTAGATATCCTTCACCAATAAAAAGCAAGTGACACTCCTCAACTTAGGAAGATGCTAAGAGATTACACTTTAAAACTGCTCTGGGGATGTCAAATGCCCAAAGAATAAAATCCAGTAACTTTCCAAGTCAGAGCCACGCTGAGGTGGTAGAGGGAAGAAAATAAGAGGGATAGAGCTGGCTGGGGTTCGAACTGTTCTCTCCATCGCTTCTTCTTAGATCAAATAATTACGTTTATGTTGAAAAAAACACAGTGTTTGCTTTTTCCTCTGTCTCTTGGATTTGCTGCTGCTGCCTCTCACTGCATTGCCTGGCATAGCCTGTCAGCAGCTGCACAGGGCTGATGCAACTCTCACTTAGGACACCGTTGTCACCAGGAGGGGCAAACAACTGCTGTGAAAACACACCTGTGTTTGTCTCCTGATACAGGGTCTTGGGAAAGTCTAGCCAAGTGTATCTTCTGTCCATAAAGGCTGCAATGACTCAATTCAGGAACATAAATACTGGAAAATGGATGAGCATCCCTTCCATATATAAACCGCAGAGAAATACCTCTGAGCGGTGGGAAATGGCTTTTGCAACCTTTCAGCTTGAGGAAGCACAAATGTGGGAGGTGGAACGGGCTAAGTGAACTGGCAGAGGCTTTGTGATATTTGAATAACTATCAGTACATTCAAAAGGAAGAGTTGGAGCACAAAACCCCCTTGCCAACAATATTCTTCATAGCATGGACTTTCCTACCCATAACTTAAACCAGCTGCAGGGAAGTTCTGGTTTGGATATTCCTCAGACTTACAACATTAAGGAGGCATGACATGAGGAAAACTATCACAAGAGCATTTTACACCAAAACTGTTACCTTGGGGAGTGACAGGAGAGAACAGTGAGAGCTGTATGCTATTTATTGTACTACAGAGTTAAAAACAGGTCTCAATCCCTCCAGCTCTCTGAGAGAGCCATTTGTAAAACTCAAAGGTGACCTGGGACCAATGGAGTTAGTTTGCAAAAGTTTTTCAGAAGAATAATAACAAGCCCCTCATCTCTCCAGCCCACATTCATTTGTCAGCAGCCAAAGGGTTTTGAATAGCAGCATCTTCCTTAGGGGAATGAGAAAATTAAAGAACAGCCCAGAAATGTCAGCAAGTTGGTGAGAGACAAGACTGAGAAGCTGAACAGGAACAGAGCAGGCCTGAGCATGTAGAAATAGAGAAGAAAGTTTAATAAATAAAAGAAAAAAAACTTCTTTACTTGATCTCTCCGTTGTCATTGTAGGTGGTCCTATAAAACCCAACCAGGGAACCATTCAGCCAGCCTTGAAACTTCAGGGTGAGTATGTAGGGATCGCTTTCGTCAGTGATAGGGAGCTCTGCTTCTGCCTTTATCACTATGTACTCTTGTGCCTCGTACTCAAAGCAGTCATTGAGAGCAATCTGCTGTCCTGAGGATTTCTGGAGTGTGGGCATCTCTGTAATCTTGGTCTCTCGCAGGTGGAGCCACAGGGCATTGGTAGAGCTTTCCAAAACAATATGAATGCTGACTGTCCCTGTGTAAATGTCTCTCTCCATTTCAGGCTTCACCTGCAGATCATAGTGGACAGGCTTGACATAAGTGGGTAGCCTAAAATGTCTCCACTCCCCAGTTTCATCATTTTCAGGAGGACAGGGACCCAAATCCACTGGGGGAGGAGAGTCAGTTGGCTGATCTATTTCCTCTGAAGATTCTTGAGATTTTGGTCTGGACAATCCCACGCCGAGCCCTACAGCAAGACCTACAATGACCACAATGCCACAGATGATAGCCACATGCTTTGTCTTCATGCAGTACCTCTTGGACTTCTTGTCCTCAAAATCCATGCCTTCCATCTCTGCTCCCAGGTCTGTTCTCACAAGAAAACATTAACTGCGAAAAAGAATGCTTATTAGTCGCTTCAGCACTTACATTCGGTAAGGTCAGCAGACTTAGTTTGTATTTTAATTGTGTAGCTGTTCTCTGCCCGTCTCCCCCACCTTACTTTCCATGAGACGCTCGATTAATTAAAGACAACATGCATTTGGAGGAAATGGAAATGATCAAAAGGAGCGCATCTGGACTGGAGATGGAGGGAACGGACACAGAAGAACATTGTTTCTGCTGTGTTCCCCTTATAAGCAGTGCAACGCCACCCCCAGCCCCTCCTGCTCTGAGTTAAATATAAAACAGTGCTATGTTAATCAGCAGTTAGATGATCAGATGCCAAAGCTCTGTCAGCAGCTTTCAGAAAGAGTTTGCATACAGAGGTGTAACTTCTCCAAACCCTCAACCTTTGCCACTACCTTTTCATTTTTTTTTACCCTGCTGCATCTTGTATAGGTTTTTGAGGTTTGAAGTTGTGGGTTGTTTGGTTTGGTTTGGCTTTTTTTAGCTTTTTCCACTTGCTAGCAAAGACCTCTTTGAACCTCCACCCTGCATTTTATGAAATGACATCTCCAAAGTCTCAAAAATCCAGCAAAAATCACATACATCTTTCAAGGACTTTTCAGTTGTTTCCCCTTTTCTAGGTTCATTTACCTTTGTAAAGTAATTTGAGGCAGCTACAGGCAGAAGAATGCACAGTGGAACAATAAATTTTATTCACTGACTTCAAACTTTAAACATGTTTCATTCCTCTCCCCCTTTCACAGGGCCAGTTTTCCAGAAGATTGCTCACACACATAGCCTGGGATAGCATTGCCTCATTGGTCAGTGCAATTACTGACAATTACAGTGAACCCTTGCTGTGACAGACACTTCTGAATATGCAATTATATGATTTACGCACTAAAGATCCAATTTGGCATTTACTGCATGTCATCACGATGTGCATGTGGCACTTCATCAAAACAAACTCATTGAATAGAGCCTCCTTGGAGGAACTTACTGTAAGGGTGGCCTCTCTAAGCCTGCAAGCAAGATGTTGCTAATGCGGTATGAAACTGAGTACAGCAGTAGTCTTGACCTTGTTTGATGCTAAACAGTGTAGAATAGAAACCTCAGTTCCTGGATCTCCTAACTTCTTTTCTCTACTTATGGAACCCACTTGAACAGACTTTTTAATCAGGTACATAAGCTTGGCATCATGCTTCCTGTTTCAGTTTATTAGGAGACAAATTAACATCACTCTTCACACCAGCTACAACTCTCTGACTGCTTAGCCTCCTTACTGTTGTTTGGTTTGGGTGTTGTGGGGTTTTTTTTATTTTTTTGGGGGATAGGGGGTTGTTTTTTTGGGTGTGGTGGGTTTTTAAAAATTTTTTTCTTTTCTTTTTTTTTTTTTTTTTTGAGATGGATGAAGTTTCTTCTGGATGGATTGACTAGGGTCCTAGAATCAGTCAACATATGCTCCAACTGAGTGGCACTGAATCAGAGAAGGAGGTTTTCCAGGACAGATTTCATCCAGTCCATTTAGAAATGGATATGTTCACAAGGTGCTAAGTCTCTCTTAGAAAGATCACCAACCACCACTGGGAACTTTAGTCACCCAGTCAGCATTAGTACTTTTACAGCACACTGCTATTTATACAGCTTCTTATTTTAAATATAGTATTTCCCAAGAGGACCTGAGGGGGGAAGGAAAAAAAAAAAAAAAAGTATATTTTTGCCAATCATCAGGTTAACTCCTACTGGGATATTTTCAAAAGTGCAATACTAAAAACAACAACAACAAAATCAAGCAGAAAGATACAAATCTGTTTCACATTATGCCTGGTTTCATTGTTTCCCATTTCTCTGCTATGATTAAAACTAGATATGACATGGGAAACCAGTGCTCTTTAATGGATTGAGTAAGATTTAGCTTCTAACAACACAGCCAGCATCAAAGATCATTGTCTTAACATTGGAAACCATTTCAGCTTTTCTCTTGTTGTGTGATAGGACAGAACAAGGAAAAAGAGCAAGAGTAGACTTAAAGTAAGACATCTTAAGCCAGAGAAGGTCAGAAATGGTGAGGGAGTAAACGTGTCTTGATTTCAGATTATGTTTTTTACACCATTCTCATTTTGAGTGTGTTTCTTACATAACTCTCATTTTCATGCTCCTTAGCAATGAGATTTTCTGTTTAATTTTTAATCTGAAGATGAAAAATGCTGTTTGAACTTACAGATGACAGAGTAGGTTGCTTACTGTAATTCTGAAGAGACTTGCAGGTTTCTTGACTGGTGATAGTTGCCTCCATCAGGTAGATCTAGAAACATGTGTGAATGAGCTGGTCCTAAACAGCAAAAATAGAGGTATTTTTTCTCCTAAGCTTTAAAAATAACATCAGCAGTAAAAGTCATTACAAGCTAATGAGGAGTGACAACAAATTAGCTCAAGACATAGCAGAGATGATTGGTGTCTTCTGCTGGTTAAGAGCAGTAGTGGAGTTCTACACAAGCTCTAAGCATTGATCTTCTCTTTTAAAAAGGTGAGATTCAAGCCTAGCTGCAGCCAGAAATACATATAATATATATTTCTGATAGTGATAGCTATGAGCAGAGTTACCCTTCCATATCAGAAACATGCTTTGTTCCTAGCTCACACCACTGGGGTCAGCTGGCACTGCCAAGAAGCTGCCTAGCTGCCAATGTCCAAAGATAAGACAGGGCTCAAACTATTAATTCCTCTACACAGGAGCAATAAAGGAGGGCAGAGCTCCCAAAGGGAATGCCAATGCTCTCCCTGCTTGGCTGCCTCCAGGTAGAAAGTGATAGGGAACAAGACCTGCCTCCCTAGAGTGGAGAGCAAGATGGCCATCATCAACATTGTACAGATACTTTGCCAATCCTCTCTCCACAGGCATAAGATGATGAATTTCTCTTTGCAAAGTGGAAGAAAGCTAACCCCAAGCTTCTCCAGCACAAACCACAAGCCAAGGCAAGTCCTGGCCAAGCTTGGAGGGTTTAGTTTAGTTTCTAGGAAACTGAAAAGAGATGAATACAATCAGTCATCTGGACAGTGCTGACACCTGCATAAATGCTGACAAAAATAATTTGTTTGTTGAATTTGAAGCAATTCCACCTTAAGTCACATTGCACCAGGATTACTACACTGTCCCTTTGGCTCCCTAAAACACAGGGTGTATGAAGTCACCTTGCTCTGTCATGATATTGCTGGTAGGTAAACATATGTGCTCATAGGTGCAATATCCAGATTATCTTTTCAGTCAACTATCAGGAATATAAAGTAATGCTAATTTTTATCCCCAAATTATCAGCCATTCATTTCCAATATAATGTCCAATTTTAAGTTCAGAAAACAGAATACAATTTCCACAAGTGACAGCTAAGATCACCACCAGAACAGGCCTGCTGTAGGCATTCAGGGAGAAGTCACACAGTCCCAGGAAATTCTTAGTTGAAGCTGAGAATGAAAAAAGAACTGCTCTGGAAAGCATCAAAGACATGGAAATAAATGAAGGATGTTGAAAAAAAAAACCCACACACGCCAAAAAACACCCAAAAACCAAACAACAAACCACCACCAAAATAAAAAAACCCAAACAAAAAACCCCTAAACAACAAAAAAAACCTAAACCCCCTCCAATGCAACTCACAACAAACAAAACTCTTCCAAGCCAAGTTCATCCTTGGAATAACATCAAACACCCGCTGGGCCTATGCCAAAGAGGTCTTTGGCTCCCTGTGTCCAGGGACGTTAAGGCAACACAAGGGCAGCAGAGTCTAAAAACCTCTGATTTCCTTCTGTTCTCTGAGCTGCCCCTGTCACAAGATTTGGGGATAATAGATGGAGCCTCTCTGCCTCCAGCAGGAAGAGTCTGGCTCTCTTTATGCTAATGCTCCTTGTTAGATTTGTCTCTGCAGAAAAAAAAGGCATGAAGCAATCTGCTGTTGTGACTGCTTTCTGGCAGAGCTGCACTTTTAGACTTCTCCCCTGTGGCCCTTTACCAAATAAAAAATTTAGGACATTAATTTGAGAAATGTGAAACTGGTTGTAGTGTTCCACCAGGTCACAAATTAACCGTGTCAGAAATAATTTCCCTGTCCAGTGTTTTCTTACATCTGCAGTGACTGATTTTGTCTCCATCCTTGGCTCTGAACACTCTCTAGCAATCTCTCATCCCCTAGAGTTCACAAGTCTTAGTAATTACTGGCTTGCAGTGGTCCTTCTTCCACTCACAATCTTTTCTATGACAGGCTTTAAGTACAAATTGAGTCCTTTTGGGTTTGGCTTGTTTGGAAATGCAAATGTTTTGAACTGGTTTGAGAAGGACAGTCAGGATTTCTTCAGTCATAATTGTTTCCCCATTTAAATCTCTGAAATCTGGCCCCAGCACTGGCGTACTATTGCTGTGCCACCTTGGGAGGACTGCCTTTTTTCCTTGTTGCAGCCCAACCAGCTCCCTACAGAACACACCAGTTGAAGCAAAAGTGAGAAAAGGAACAAACTTTTACAGTGTAACCTTTAGGATATACTGGGATATTAGCGGGTCCACAGGAGAATCAAATAGTGCAGCTTAGAAATTCCGTGGGTAATTCCTTGATGAACTTCTGGAGGCATTTCATCCTCTTGGAGTGAAAAACTTGCTTTCAGGTCTCTTCACTTTCGTGAGTGAGGGTGTTAGCTTAGAAGACCTTATCTCTCCACATGCAATTCAAGGCACTACTTTTAATCTTTCTAATATGATTTGCAGTTCTCTGAAGTGTCACCCCTGCCTTTCAGCATTGCTGTGTCATTCAGTACACAGTTATATTGATCCATTTCTACCTTTAGATAGCAGGGCACGAGGAGAAAAGCATTTTGATGGAGAATTGTAAAATTTCCATCCTACTTTGACTGGACCCAGACTGAAACTGTTAACCTTTGGGGCAAACATATTTGTTTTTCTCTCTCCTTTCAAGTTCAGAGGGAAAAAAAAATAAAATGAAGCATTAATCAGCCCAGTAATGATGTCTGCTGAGCATGCAGAGTGAGAGTTCTAAATCCAAGTATGGCACTGGCTTCATTGACCAGATAATGGAGATTACTGTGGAAAACAGCATTTTCAGTTGAAGGCATGTTTTCACTTACAGTAAATTGTGGGTTTCTCATCTTACTGAGGAAGATATAGTGGAAATAAAAGAAGGCATCAAACTAACTGGCAATACAGGATGGAAGGATCTACCATTCTTTTAATCACTTAAAGAGACTAAGACGCTGAATCTCACTCTCTCACAACTGTGTGCACTAGGAGCAATCCTATAATAGCCAATAGCAAAGTGCTTGAGAATCCGAAAAGATAACAGTAGGGTATGATAACAGTGCACAGCGAGTGGCTCAGAACCGGACATTTCACCTATCCCATAATATAACAGCAAGGGAACTCACAAAGCTGCCAAAGGCAGTAAATTCAACATAGGGTGGAAGTAAACCTTTCATACTTAACCTCACATATATCTTATTCATAGTGAGAGGCCAAAGATGCTGTTTATGAGGCATCTAATGCAAGCCACTGAGGAGCAGAACAATGAAGCAAGAAGATTTCTACTCTGTTCTGCTATGTAAATTGACATGGCCTTTTGCTGCTGAAGGTGCAGCAGAAATCATGCCAAGGCAGAGAAAGAGAATTGCTCGCATGACTTCCAGCACTGGAAAAGTCTCATAAATGAAACTAAGTTAATGGAAAATGAGACAACAGTTAAATATTTTTGGACAGTTGGACATGTAATCTCAGGGGAGTTTTCAACATCTATTCAGGTTATTCCAGATCTGTTCCCATTTTGTTGACCAGGATGATGAGGCCCGATAAAAGAGAAAACAATCACAGCAGCATAAACAGTTACATTTATTACTGTAAATTTAATATTACAAAAAACAATTAATCCCTTTCCCCCTCTTTGTAAAGAGTCATATTAAGGCACTTGAAAATGAATCAAGAGATTGGGGAATGAAAGAAAGTCAACAATTATACATTTGGATTCCTTCTCTTCCTCCCTCCAAGTTGAATCTGTTTGCCTGCAAAATGGAAATAGAACAAGCTATGTCTTTGGGATTTTAATCACATTTGCTTCATCTGTTTTGCCCTGCATGCAATATTTCACTCTTTTGAGGACTAGCTCTGTATTTGTCAGTTCTTACCTCCCCAAAGCCACTGGCAACGGCTACTGCAGTAGTTGGGGAGAGCAGGAGATAGACAGAGACCAACTGACTGATTCCCAGGCAAGATCCTAAATCACTCACCACATAGACTTTTCCAAGCAGGTGTGTATGTGAGAGGTGGTGAGGTAGATGTACTGGAGTACCACTTGGCAAGCTTGCCTGAAAGGAGGTGTCAGATTAGGTGGAAGGTTCTGACATGAGTAGTATTTCTTTGATGTTATTTGGGAGTCATGTCCTTCAGAGCAACAGCTAGATGAATGTTTTCACAGAGCATAAATACTACAAAATATTTTGTTCTATTTTAGCAGACCCAGGCTGATCTGGAAGAACAATTTTATTGGCCAACAGTAAATCCTGAGATCTAACTTGATTTTTATTATGAGCAGCAGCAACCAAAATGGTAGGTGTTTCTACACAAGGATGAGGACATCTTTATTCCTCAGCATATAACATGTTATTTTGAGCTTGTACAAGTTGCCAGGAGCGTAATTGAGCAGACCAGTAAAATTTAGCACTTGGTAAAGATTGCACGTAAGAAAAAGCAGCAGAAGCAAAATCAAAGTTTCAGGAGTTTCAGATCTTACAGATGATCAAAGTGACATTTCATCTTCCTTTTATAACCAGCTAAGGACTCACATTCTTTATATGCCATTAAAAAATGGAGCCCGAGAAACTTACAGTTTGGGAGAGAATCAAATAATGTATTGGGCTAGCTGGATCAAATTCGAGATTTTAACTCCTTGTCCAAGACCTTCTCTACTGATGACCAGATGTCAAATGAAACTGGGCTTTTTGCATCATTTCGCTTTTAAGTTTGTAGGGTTGCTGCCTCTGCTGCCTCTGAAGAAGTTTAAGCACTGGTGTTTTACAGGGTAAACTACAGGATGGGATTGTATTTCATGCAGAGCCTTCTTTTCCTTCCACTTGAATTCACTTTTTCTTTCCCTAAAATCTCAATGACAGGCTATAGCAGGAATTGCTCTTTACCAAAAAGTCCTTCCAAGGGCTCCTAGCAATAGAAGCCACAAAAAGTACCAACAAACCTTAGAAGTGAAAATGGATATAAATCCAACTTTTCAGCCTCTGTCCTAAAGTCTTTTAGAAACACATCCTACTACTTCTATATGCTGTTTTCAGGCTATTTCTGGTTCTTTCTGAAGCAAATAATAACATTTCTATTCACTGCAGACAGAGCAAAAAGTAGAACAGAGAAGTGCAGGCCTACATTTATTGATGCATCTGAGGGGAACATTTACACATAGGATGCTCAATGCTTTTTCCTCACAGATTTTTGTTTGATTGTTTTCTATTTATATACTTATATTCAAGAGCAGCCTAATGGTTTTAGATGGAGTAAAGGCTTGGTCCTTGCCCAGAGAGTGCATGTGGTAGCATCAGACATGAGAAAAAAAATGGGGCACTGAAAAATAGCAAGAGCATGAAATAAAGCAATAAGACAGTTGTATCAACAGTCATGTAGATGTGAGCTACGTGTCTTGATTATTTGTAACTCAGCACATGTAAATCATATTACATGACAGGCTCTCATCCTGTTGTCTTGCTTCTCATAATGACACGGGGCTTCAAGTGAATGTCTTAGATTAAATCATTCCATTAAAATATCTGCTCAGCTGAGAAGAGTGCTTATCAGACTCCCAGAGAAAGCAATTGCCAGCTGAATTATCAGAATCATATCTGTGGTGCAATCAACAGTGTTTTTAATTTCTGGTGAGTCAGTCTAAAGATTCAAAAGTCAAAGGGCAAACAGTTCAGCATAGTTTTACAACGATCATACTTTGCTTTTCCAAGAGGAGAAGAGAAAAAAAAAAGTTGTTTGTGAAGCACATACTTAGGGTAACAGTAAAGCAAGCTGCGTTCTTCAGTGATCCTCACACCTTTAAGGTCTGTGTGATTTTTAGAATGGAAATAATTTTTATTGTTCTCTTTTGAGAAAGAAACAATACCACAGTGATATATAGCAATGAAAACCTCCCCCAGAGACAGAACTTTAATAATTTTCTGAAGTTTACATAAAATATTGCGCATCCAGTTAATTACGATTTGAAAGCAACTCTGTATAAGACCTGAGTCTGTCGACTTCAGCTGGAGGATCAGACTTTTTTCTTCCAAAAGCTATGGCATTTGCTTCCTTCCATCTAATTTGGTCTGCAATATCTTTGTTATTGAGAGAGATGTTCAGATATTCAGACATGGCCTGGAGGAGGGAAAAAATGGGAAAAAGAGCTAAAGCTAATGACAAGATAAGGAGAGTCTCAAACTGATACTGTCTTTGCAGTCAACTATAAAGTTATTAATGTAAAAGGACACTGAAACCTATTTTCATCCCTCAGTTCTTCCTGCTTACTATTCTAACTGTCCAATATCATAGAGTCATAGAATGACAGAATTGTTTGTATTGAAAGAGACCTTAAAGATTGTTCAACCTCCTTGCTATGGGCAGGAAGACCTCGTACTAGACCAGCTTGCTCAAGGCCCCATCCAACCTGCATTTGAACACTTCCAGGTTTGGATGCTCCACAACTTCTCTGAGCAACCTGTTTCAGTGTTTCACCATCCTCATGTGCAAGAATTTCTTCCTAAATGTCTAATCATGATTGAGCTTCTTCATCCTGTCACTCCATGACTTTGTGAGAAGTCCCCCTTCAGCTGTCTTGTAGCTCACTTCAAACACTGGAAGGTGCTCTAAGATCTCCCTGAAGCCTTCTCTTCTCCAGGCTGAACAACCTCAACTCTCTCAGCCTGTCTTCATAGGAGAGGTGTGCCAGCCCTCTGATAATCTTCTTGGCCTGCCTCTGGACCTGTTCTACCAGTTCCGTGTCCTTGTGTTTGGACACAGTAGTCTAAGAGAGATACCTGGATTGCTGACACTGTGGGGATATTTTCCCTGGACTGCAAAGTAGTGCTTCTGACTGTATGGAACATTCTAACAATGCACTTTTAACAATGCCAGGTAAATCCCCTACATGTTCTAGACAGAGAAATAGCAAGGGCTTTTCCTGATCTATCAGCATGGGGTTTTGTTTTCTAACTCATCTTTCTCCAAGAGGTAGCTGCACATTTAGTGCTGGAGAGAAAACAGAGTCTGCCTTCAGACAGACTCACCGCAGTTTGACATGCTGAACAAACTGTTCCCTATTGTCCAGTGGCAATATTTTGGCACATAGTCAGCTGAGACTCCCAGGTTTGCAGGAAGCATTTTAAAAAGTGGCCCAGTTCAAGTGCTTCCTAGTGAACTTAGCATCCAATATGTCTCTGAGTATTTATGAAAAATAATAAATAATCTTTTTAAAAAGGGTAATTAATTTTAATACTTTTTTGGGAAGAAAAAGCAAGCAAGATAAATAGTAAAATGTCAGCACCTCTCTTCAAGGCTATCCTGAAAGCTTGTATGTATTACATGCTGCAACACTATGTTTCTGGGATTCTATCAAAACTAATGTTTGACTATATCTTGACTTGTAGGCAGAAATACAGCCCCATTTTAACAAAGAGATGAGTTCTGGTTATGCTTGCCTGATCATTTGGATTATTGCCATCGTCACACTGAGCTGGGTGTCTGCTGAGCTTGTGCCAGCCCTTCCTTGTAGTACAGTAGAACTCAGGACTTTCTGTCTCCTGCAACATACTGGAAAAGTCCTACAGATAAAAAAGTTGTCAGGTTGCTTCAGGTCATGCAGGTGTCCAAGCAAAATCTTTGTACGGCCTATTACTGCCTTTTATCTGATAACCATAAGTGCGGGGCTCAGAGGAGGACTCTGATATCTGACTCTGTCATTTCACCAGGAAATAGAATTCAGCACTAATCCTGCAACCTCACCCAAGGCAGAGCACACAGCACAGCAGGGATTAGAGTGATTCTCCTCACTGGGGCTGATCCCACATTCAGCCCTGGAGCGCAGGCCATCTGAGCAGCCAGGAGGGATCCTGTCGTCCATTTTGGTTGCTAAGACCTTGGGAGCTCAATTCAGGTAGACCATAATTTCTACTACCTGATTAATTTCTGCCACACTAAGTACAGTGCCTCCTCAGAGCCTTTGCACTGCTTTTTTTGGGGTCAGTTTAGACCCTCATCCATCAACTCCTTTTCCAGGGAAAAAGTCTGCATTTCAGTTTCTTGTGTGTTTTCTAGCATACATTTGTAGCTTTAAGAATGGCAAAAATCATTGCAACAAGGGAAAGAAAGTGCTTTTTTGCAGCAAATCACTAAATCTGCCTCCTCCCTGGGAACAGCATGAACTAGTCTCTTAAATACAGTTCCAAATCCCTTGATCTGCTGGGATTTACGACCTCACCCAGAAAGCAAGAGGTGAAGCTAGGCAATGACCAGGGAGCAGAAGAAGCTGCTTCAACTGCTCTGAATAAAAGGGCTGAGAAGAGTGTGGTCAAAGGAGGTGGTGGCTAAAAAGGAACTCGCTTTCTAAGGTGAGGCCTGATGACTGAGTGAGATAGAGCTGCTGTGGTGGATTAATATACAAAAACATTTCCCTGGAGGGGCAGTTAATGAGGAAACCTGGCTGGATGTTTTTTATTTTGTTTTTTTAAATTTTCTTTATTTCTGGCACCTGTGTGACTCTGTGACAGATGTATAACACTCCAGGTTCAATTCCCTTGTGCTAACATTATGTGTGCAGCATCTAATACCCATCTCCCATCAACAGGAGAGAAGCCAAGAGCTGTCCTGTGTTTATGCCTGTCCCCAAAGCTGTGTGATTGCTTTTACACATGACAATCCAGTTGCAAAAGTTGTGAGCTAAATGACCCAGCAGTAGTGGAAATGTATCTCTGAGGGATTTTTGTATCAGGTTCTGACTTACCTTCCTGTTCCAGCAAGCGGAAACCCATTTTGCTTTCCTGGGTTGTCTGTTTTGAAAAGGTACTCTCACTATTCTCTTGAGGACAAACCTCCATTGTCTTACTCTGTGGCAACTTCATTGCCTGATTATAATCAGGAACAGATGTTTGACTCACACACCAATCAGGAACAGGTGTGGAGAATAAAACTATTTCCTCCCATTTTAGCATTGTTCACATTTCTTCACACTAGCTTCTCTGTGAAGCTAATCCTCTCCCTGCTCCTCTGTTGTCCAGCCACTCAGGATAGAGTGGAAGAGTCGGGTTGTGTTATCTCCCATGTATGCTGCACAGAGAACATCTGGATTTCACACTCCTGAAGTGCAGAACAGATGACTTTTTGCAGCTCTGTGAAGGTGGGAGTGAGAAAACCTGAACTAATTCTGGCTACAAAAGTGGTGTCAAGGTACTGTCCTGTTTTAGGCTTCTAATATATCTGCAGTATTTTGAGTATAGGGGGCCACAGCTGTTGGCTCTAAGAACAGCATCTTGCTTAAAAGAAAAATGAGTATTAATTTTTAGAGGGATTTCTGTACTATAGTACTGCAATTAGTCTTCCAGTTAAGCAGGTTAATAGTTGACTCAGGATTCACCAATATGTTTTGAAATTCTATCTTATTACATGCAATTGGACTTTATTCTCTCATCAGGAGTGGCTTTAAATTACACAGAAAGAGCATTGGTGTTCTCACACATGGAATGTGAAAATATAAATGGTTATTACCACAGGAAGATTTTAGAGTAAATGACCTTTAGCTAAATAACCTCAAAGTTATAAGAACAAGGCCCTAAGTTTCAAATGCTTGTGTTTGGGAGATGACCCAGCCTGTGGTATTGGTTTAGGTGCATCCTTCAGTGACTGGTGTTAAAAAGGCAACCAAGAGGCTAAAATTGTGTAGCACTTTTTGTCAAGAGAGGCTGAAACTTTGTAGTACTTTTTGTCAAGGTCATAATTTTGACATTCTTGATATTTTCCAGGAGCCAATGTTAATGTTTCTTTTAAAGAGCTTTCAGAAGGGAGCACTTGCAGAAGAGAGATGCTTAGTGGAGATGCTTAGGAGCATTTCTCCATGCACATGTCTACAGTACTTTTGTTAGTGTCAGTTCCTGCATGGCACAGGGTAAAATGACAAAGATGCAGGGAGGAATTTACAGGAAAGGGCTGCAGGGTTTTCAAATCAGACTACAGAGTAGGGCAATCATGCTTGTCATCAGGGTTAGCAGTTCAGAAATATCATAAGTAGATTAAATTTTACTGTGTGAGGGAGGATGTTGAATGAAGAAAGATTCAAGTTCACATTAACCAACTGATACGATACTAAATGAGCAATGAGTGGAGGAAAAGTGGGGAAAAAGTGTCATGATGACAAAGCAATGTGCATTTCATAGGGACAACATGAGATCTCTTATTCTGCTTTAAAGAAATAATGAAGTTACTTGACATACCATTCTTTATAAAGTTATACTAATGATGATTAGTACAGTGCTTAATTTTCAATTCTGGCAAGTTTCAGAGCAAAAAGAAGAAATCAGATTGCCATAACTATGTTAACAGTTATAAAAGAAACATTTGCAATTCAGAACACTTGAATTCAGGAACATCTTAATCAAAATGCTCTTAATCCAATGCTCTTCCCAGATATCCTCCTGTTACTGCTACATCTGGGTACAAGATAGGTGATACTTCAGTTGTGGTGACCAGAAAGTTTCTAGATCAGTATTTAACCTCCGTCGAGTCCCTTCACTGCCTAACTTCCAAGAAACATCAAATGGAGCTCTCATACACTGTTAATAAACAGAGGAGCCAGCCTCTTCTGAGTCACTTGTAAGATTGGTATAACCACGTGACTTGAAGCACTCCTTCTTTCCACTGTAGAGATGTGGCAACAACATCAGATGTCCCACCCATTACCAGTAGTGTACACCTCAGCATATGAAGGCTTTGTTGAGATTAGATTTTTTTATGCAAACAAACCAAGGACAACTCCAAATTCTTAAGTAGTGTTAACTGAAGGCAACTCTATAAAATATTATATCATACAATAAAACAGAGCATACAGCCTTGGAGTTTGACTACAGCAAATATAGCTGAAAATATTTCTTCACTCTGGGAGCATACCAGATTAGAGGTTAATATTCTCCCTCCCTAATAACCTACATCTCTAAGAGAAGGTTTTGCAGAAGAGAAATTTGCTACTTTACAGGACTGTCAGTTTTTCACCAAACCTTAATAATTTACTTGGCTCCAGTTTTGTACTTCAGAGTAGCCTGTTTTTTGGCGTCAAAGCAAAAGATAACTTTCCTCTAAAGGAAAGCTACAGACTTTCTTGTTATGGCACTAGAAACTTAGCAGCCCTTGAAAAAAGTGTCCACCCTTAAAAGAGGTTTCCAACAGGGCACCACATAGGTGAAGCAGGGATGGGCTCTAGCTGGGAAGTCTGCCCACAGCATGAGGGCATGAAGCTCTGCCAGAGCTTGAGAAAAGGAGTAAAAGTCCAACCTGATCCTAAAGAGGGCCCTGTTAGGTAGGGATGTGGATGGCTGTCCCAGATGAGGCTGGTCAGTGCCTGTCAGTACATACATGGCCTGAACACAGAGGTGCAGAAGTGATTTTTGTTTCTTGCAGAGCATTGAAATGGCCACTGTGGGTCAGGGCAGGGGAGTGGAGGCAAGATTTAGTGTTCTTAATAGTGTCTAGAGAACCTGAAGAATTGCATAATTACACTGACAAGGACTTTTAATTTTTTTTTATTTTTGCATGAGTATTAAAAAGTGAAGGTTTCCAAAGTGCAGATTACTACAACCAGCAATGATGACCTCAAAACCAAGAAGGAATTAAGTTGCTTGTTTAGTACCAAATAGCAAAGTACTTAGCAGGAGACCCTTTAGAAATTCATAGTACCTTTAGCGAGCCAACAGCTACTGGGATCTAAATTACACATGAGATAAGCAAAAACAAGGCTAGTGAAAGCCATGATGCACAAATGGCTTCAGCAACTGTTTCAAAAACGTATGATCATCATTATCTAGCTCTGCCAAGTCTGGTGCTAAACCGAGTTCCTCAGTACATCTCTGCATCTTCTAAACATCTCAAGGGATGGGGATTCAACCATGTCCCTGAAGAACCTGTTCCAGTCTTTGAGAATTCTTTCAGTCAAGGAGTTTCTTCCAAGATCCAATCTAAACCTCCTCTGGTGCAACTCAAGCCATTTCCTCTTGTCCTACTACTAGTAATTAGGCAGAAGTGACCAACCCCCACCTGGTTCAAATCTTATTTCAGAGAGCTGTAAAGAGAAAGTCTCACATCAGCCTCCTATTCTCCAGACTAAACAACCACGTTTCCCTAGGGTGCTCCTCAGAAAAACCTGTGAGGTACAACACTGCAGTGAATTCAGGATTCCTTCTTTGTAGGATGATTAAGGGACAGCCTTGAGGAAAGGCTGAAAGACCTGGGTCTTTTCAGTCTGGAGAAGAGAAGCCTGGGAGGGGATTTGATAAACGTATATAAATATTAGGGGGCTGGGTGTCAAGAAGGAAGGGACAGCCTCTTCTCACTTGTGTCCTGTGATGGGACAAGGAGTAATGGATGTAAACTATGGCACAAGAAGTTCCACCTCAATATGAGGAAGAACTTCTTTACTGTGAAGGTCATGGAGCACTGGAACAGGCTCACCAGAGAGGTTGTGGAGTCTCCTTCTCTGGATACATTCAAGGCCTGTCTGGATGTGTTCCTGTGTGACTTGCACTAGATTATGGTCCTGTTCTGGCAGGGGAGTTGGACTCCATCTCTGGAGGTCCCTTCCAACCCCTAACATCTTGTGATCCTGTAGCTTTATGAACCTTTGAAGATCTATAAATTACCACATCTGCTTTTGCTTTGGCACTGCAGGATAAATACAGAGTTGGGTACAACAGCTGGGAAATAAGGACTATCAGTGCAGCTGATGTTTGATTTCCTTGACTTTTTGTATTCTTCAGACTCTTTCTTCTCATTTTATTATTTATATAACTAAAATTTCCCATTTTCCCAGTACTGGATTCGAAACATCTAAAGTGGGTTTTGGGTTATACTCAATCTGTGCAGTCAAATGTTTATACAATCCCTTCTGCTGATGTCATTAGAACCATTTCTCTCTTCTGTCCTATTTTTTCACTTTTCCTCAATAGAACTGTTGCACAAGCTGCAACAATAAAGCCCAGTTTCATTAAGTCTGCAACCAATGTCTTTGTTTCAGCACCTGTTCCTCTCCTGCTGAAAGAACAGCGATGCATTGAAAGTCAAATACTGATGCTCTGCTTTGGTTTTGGGACTTCTGAGCAAAATATTTTAACAACAGCAGAGCTCTCTCATGTCAGTGAGAGCAGGATTTGTGTTTCTGAAAGGACTGGTATCAGCATATGCCTATTATGTTCCCGGAGGCAAAGTCCTTTTCCTACAGTGTGGGCAGAAACCCTCCTTTGCCACCTGTACCACCTGCTCATTCTAACCTTGAAGATGCTTGCAGAAAAGAAAACGAAGCTTCTATTTAACTTGTTGTCTAATTCTGAGTTTTTAATGATTTTCCCTGAGACTATCTCCCTTTCTTCTGAAGTGCAACAGCACAACAAAATAGAGGGGCATTGAGGTGCTTGAG